>CAEFZX010015471.1:0-92393 GCA_903066825.1 Alfaro cultratus | reverse complement strand
CATTTAGTCAAGTTCCATCAATAAATTTATGATTAAAAATGTTTCAAATAAAATCTTAAACAGGTTTGGTTTTTTGTTGAATTTGAATCCATAAAAGGTTTACCGATTACACTCTTATTGTGTTAAATGGAACAAAATATCTATTGCTATTATTATTCCCATTCATCCTCACAATCACACAGTTTAAAACGATATAAACAGCCTTTCAACGGGCTTCCGGCATGAGGCTCCGTATACCTATTTCACGGAATTTCGAGCAGGAGTCCCTGCTCGAAATTCCGTGAAAAGGAAGCGGAGTCCCGCCGTCCCTCACGGTTTTTTGACCAATCTATGGTAACTGTTAGTGTCTAGAATTTACAGGGTTTGTGTTACGCGCAATGACCCTCAGTCATTCGCCATTTTTTTCAAATGCAATCCTAAACAGGTGGCTTTTTAGTTGAGATTTAAAGGAAGTCAGTGTTTCAGTTGTTTTACAGTTTTCTGGAAGTTTGTTCCAAATTTGTGGTGCATAGATGCTGAAAGCTGCTTCCCCTCGTTTGGTTCTGGTTCTGGGGATGCAGAGCAGACCAGAACCAGAAGACCTGAGAGGTCTGGAAGGTTGATACAACAACAACAACAACAGATCTTTAATGTGTTGTGGTGCTAAGCCATTCAGTGATACATAAGCCATTCTTATGTACAGTTAGGCTTTACATGATGTTGTAATGTTATTCCCTCATCAAAAACATACCTGGAGTGTTGCTTTAATTCTTTCCTGCATGTTTGAGAAATTCTTTAGTCTCCCATGGCAACCATTAGCTGTGAAAAACACCTGGGTGGACCTAGCTCCGCCTTTGATGACAAAGCTCCTCCCCAAAACTGCAGTTTCTAAGCTTCCAAGCTTCCGCCTCAGAGAGCAGCACTCTGCCGCACCTCTCCCACTCAGCTCCTTCAGACTAGCCAGCAGCAATTAGCAAACACCTGGTCCAACTGCACATCTGCTGAGCTCATTACAGGAGCTACTTCTCAGTGAAACACTGGTAAAAATGGTGTTAAAGAGTTAATAGAGGAGCGTTGTGATGACTTCCTGAAGTCTTTTAAAGAGACAGAAGCCCAATTTCAAGCTGTTTAGTTAGTAAAATGTCTTTTGTCATATTTCACTTATTTAACTTGCGTTTTCATATCAAGTTAAATTAACATTATGCCATAAAATGTCACTATGTGCCTGGAAAACACATACTGCCCCTTTAAGATGCAAGTTCGTTGGGTTATTCTTCTGTCAGCTGTGCATACTCCAGTTTTTGATGCAAAGCTGCTATTCTCTCCTAAACCATACACCTGAATCAAATGGCTGAGTCTCCTCCTCAGAAGCCAGTGAGATTCTTCGGAGTCCTGCTAGTTATTTGCTGTAGGTGTGTTGAAGTGGAGACAAATCTAAAGGAAGCAGAGGCCCAACCACAGAGGACAGGAATTTGACACTCCTGATTTGAATCATTCTATTGCAGCTCTGACTGCATGGTCTCATCTGACCAGAGCACATTCTTCCACGTGTTTCATAAAGGTCAGATTTGAGGAGTCCTACTCACCATTGTCCTGTCGAAAGAATCTCCCACCTGACTTGTACAGCTCTGCAGCTCCTCTTTTGTTACTGTGAACCTCTTTGCTTCTTTTTTTATGCTGTGTTGCATTTGTTGTCGGAACTCAGAAAGTCTGACTTCAGAGTCAGAGAAATCAACTGGAACGAAAAGTTGGACTTCCTGTTTGAAAACCCTGAGGATTTTTTAATCACCGACTTTGAGACCTGATATGGCAGCTCCTTGCATTAACAATAGTAACTTGCGGTGAAAACATGCTTATTTTTCACACTTATAAGAGTGTGTCTACAGCCAATGTTACATGTAGCGCCTGCAGCGCTAAACTGAACAGATTCAAAGTAGTGTCTGAATGTGGAAAGTAGAAGTATTATGCATTTTCCACAAACTGCATCATTTTATTGCAAACTAAGTAACTATGTTACCTTCAGGTCTAATGAAAATGTTGAATATATCAAAAATAACTTACAAAATATGACCATGCATCATCTGACGTTTAGAAATTGTGCCGCTGTTTCTTTAAGAACCTCCTACCCTTTCCAACACCCGCCTTCAGCATGCCTTCATAGCAATGCGTCTCCATGATTCCGTTTCAAACTGTAGTAGTTTGTATGATGAGTTCGCCAGGTGTTTGCTAATAAATGCTGGCTAGTCTGAAGGAGTTTATTAAGAGAGTCACAGGGAAGTGGTGCTCCCTGTGAGGTGGAAGCTCTGAATCTTGGAAACTGCAACTAAGAGGATAAGCTGCATCTTCAAGGTATAGCTAGGTCCACCCAGACATCTTGCACAGCTGAATGGTTGCCATGGAGACTTAAGAATTTATCAAATATGCATGAAAGAATCGAGGCAACACTCTAGGTATGTCTTTACGTAGTACTGCCCCTTTAAGGAATAAAGAAGCAGGTGCTGTACCATCAAAGCAAGCTGCTTTCCCTCCAACAAACCAAAGCCCACAATTATATGAACACACATTTCTCTAGTCAAAGATTGTGCAGGAAAGAGCTTTCAAGCTGACCTTGACAGCTGCGGACACGTTGTGTGAGAAGGCTCACGTCTGCGCTTGGCAGCCGGGGGCAATCACGAGTCCGGTCCAACGGGCTGATGTAAGACTTGGACGAGCTCACCGAGGCTTGTCTGCATCTTTATACAAGTGCTGATGTTTTCAGAGAGGAAGTTATCCGGTCCTAAGAAGGTCGGAAGAACTGATATCAGCAGGAGAGGTCATTATTTGTGCGCCACCTACTGAAACCATGGGGACTGCCAAGTCAGAATGCAGAAAAAGCAGCTGAATGTACCAGTACTACCAAAACATAACATGCACTCAAGAAAACGTCGGTTTTTTTTATAGCGGAGTATTAGAGCCACACTAAAAAAAACAAGAGTGTAAGATTATCAAAATAAAAGCATACAAGAATAAAGTTGAAACACAAAGTTAAAGTCGATATAAAGTCAAAATAAAATTAGAATTAAGGCAAAATAAAATAAGAATAAAGTCATAATATTAAGAGAATAGTAATATGAGACTGAAGTTAAAATTATATGAATAAAGTCATAAAATTATGAGAGGTCAAAATAAAATGAGAATAAAGACATAATATTGCAAGAGTAAGGTCGTACGAGAACAAAGTCAAAATAATGAGCATAAAATAGTAAAATTTTGAGAATAAAGTAAAACTACGAGAAGTCAAAATCAAACAAGAATAATCATAATATCCTGAGAACAAAGTCACAATATTGCAAGAGTAACAATATTTTGAGAGTAAAGTCATGTGAGATTAAAGTCAAAATAAAACAAAAAAAAAGCAAAAAAAAGAGGATAGTCTTTTTATAATTTAATTAATTTTTTTTCTTTGAGTGGCCCTGATGCTCCGTCGTAGTTAGGTTGTTCAGTAAAGTGACTTATTTTCTCCACAAGGAACAAGACTGACATGTTTACCCGTCTTTTGCAGTAAACAGCTAAAGCTCCGTTTATGAGTTTCCTCCAAAAGTCTACATTGCACAGTGTTATAAGCAAGTCATTTTACATGTTTCAATCACCTGTTTGTTGCCCTACGAGCATTACTCGATCCATAAAAAGAGACGTCTAAACCAGGCGAGGGAGTGTGGACTTTGAGGATTCGCTTAATTACTTTCCATGCGTCATGTTCTGCTCGAGGTAGGGCTTGTTTACTGTTATTTTGGGTCTAGTAGACTGTGGGACGCTTGTAGCCTCTATTTCTGGGACAGCTCTCGGTTTTATCCTGCTGCTCAGTCAGACGGTTGACAAGTCTGTCTGTCTGCTTTTGTTTAGCGTTCAGACCCCATGATGTCACATTGTTTGCTTTGTAGGATTTTCTACTGAGACGTGCGTCTTTCAGACTTTATTGTTCACATTGGCATAGGAGAGGCTTTTCCTGCTTCCTTCGTGTATTATTGAAAGTTTTATTACAGATTTAAAACATTTTTTTTAAAGTAATAAAGCAATATTAAAAATCGGCCTGCACGATGGATGCACAACATGTTTTCCTAACAATGAGCAACCATAATTCACAACATTGTCACAATATCCTGATTACGCAACATCTGAACAGCTTACAAAAGTAAATTCTGACATGGGAGAAAACTGTTATATTTTAGCAATCACAGTACAATGTGTTGAGAAAGAGAACATTTAAAGGGACAGAATTATGTGTTTCCCAGGCACATAGTGCTATTTTATAGCACAATCAAGTAACTATGTTGACTTCAGTTATTATAAAAAAATGCAACATATATCAAAAATCACTATATAAGAAATTTGACTTTGTAATTTAACATCTTAAAGTTGGGCAACTGTCTCTTTAAGAAACTCCTGCTCTTTAACAAACTCCACCATCAGGAAGTCATCACAGCATGGTTCCTGTGCAACATTTTTACCAGCTTTGCACTGAGAAGTACCTCCTATAATGAGCGCAGCAGATGCGTTGTTCTATCAGGTGTTTGCTAATTGCTGCTGGCTAGTCTGAAGGAGCTGAGAGGGTGTGTGTCGGGGAAGGGCTGGTGTGAGAGGTGGAAGATGGAAGGTTGTAAACTGCAGCTCTGAGGATGAGCTGCACCTGGAGGGCACTGCTAGGTTCCACCCAGGCGTTTGCACAGCTGAGTGGTTGCCATGGGAGATTAAAAGATTTCTCAAACATGCATGAGAATGAGAAAGAATCAAGGCAAAACTCTAGGTATGTTTCTAATGAGGGAATAACAAATAATGCTGAAAACATACTGCCATTTTAAGAGCAAAACCTGGCATGTCTATAACAACCACCAAAGGGCAACAACTGGGATCTAATCAGTTCATATGGGTTCCTACAGTTGGGCTGGCTCAGTGTCTTCTTGAGAGGTTTTTGTGCCATTTCCTTCAGTGTTTCGTGGTGCAGCGCCACCACAGGTGAGGGTGGTAAACTGGTTTTTCAAAGTGTTTGAATTGTTTGACATGGCACACTGTGAAAGTGAACCCCACCACCTGAAAATGTAACAAGTATTGCCATTTTGGTCCCCAATCGAGCTGAATCTACCGGATTATGATCTGTAAAAACACCCTTATGATGGCAGCCCCCCGTAGAGGACAGAATTGTTTCTGAAAAGTCCAGACCATCTCAAACTGGTTTCTTGAACATGAGTTCACTCTACCTCCAATGGCCTCGCAGACACCCTCTTAAAATAGACCAAACTCTCTGAGGAATGTTTCTTAAACAATGATGAATCTACGCCATTAACAATTAAGGCAGTTTAGACACAGATTTAACAGGATGTACTTACCATTGTGGGCAGTAAAGGTGCAACATAAGCTAAAAAACTTCAGTGAAATACTAAAAGGACAGAAATAGTGTGGAGAAGTGGATTGTGCAATAAAACTGCAACAAAAAGCAAGGGCTTGTATCTAAAGGAGCTTGTACATCCTGCTTTTACTCAACGTTGTTATCCAGCAGGGACCAATGAAACCATCCAGAAGGGACCAACGAGCTGCCAACAACCAGCAAGTTGAGCAAAGAAAGGAGGCAGGGAACTGTTAGGACCATGGGCTCCTACATGTCAAGGTCCAACAGGAATCCAAAACAAAATAAAGTATTAAGGAAAAACTACTTAAGACAAAGAACTTTAAAGTGCTCCGTCGCAATCTCATCCCCTCCCTACCGTCTGCAGAAGAAGCTGCTGCGGAAATGCAAGCCAAATGTTGCTGTAGTTCACTCGTGCTGATATGAACGGCCATGCCTGTGCCTACATGCATAGCTGCACCATATGGGATTGTTCGAACACAGGTGTGTCTGAACAACTTCATCAACCCGAACGTGCTTTTTGTCAACTTTAATCCCCCATGGAGAACAGGAAACTCCCCGGCACAGAGAGAGAGAAAGGAGAATCCAGAACTCCAGCGGAGAGCTAAGCAAACACTGAGAGAAAACTTCATGCTAATGAGATTAGATAGGATTACAGCGTGATTAAAATTAATTGTGCGACAAAAATCTCTGTCAAACTGCTACACGGAACTGATTTGGAGCTCGGAATAAGAAACGACAGACGGGCAAAGAGATTACGACAAAAAGACCGCTCCAGACGAAGGAAGAAACGAAATACTGTCACGTCTTATAAGGAGTCTGCCTGAAGAGACGACAGGAGCCACTGAGGAAAAGGGACAGACACCAGAAGTTCTCACTCCTACAACGTTTTCATGTTTTATCTTATTACATCCACAAAGCTCAATGAACTGTATTTGAATTAATAGACCAACACAAAGTAGTAGAGTTATGAAGTTGAAGGAAAATCATCAAAATCAAAAGCAACCAATCAGCTTTGGAAGTCTGCAGAGCAACATGAAGACCAAAGAACACAGCAGGCGGGTCAGGGATGAGTTTGCGAAGAAGTTTAAACACACTGCCATTTTGTAGCACAAAGAAGTTACTATGTTAACTTCAGTTGTTATGAAAATGTTGCATATGGCAGATATGGCTTAAAAGAAATTTGTCAATGTAATTTAACACCTTGAAATTGGGCTCTGCCACTTTAAGAAACTCCTGCTCTTTCTGAAACTCTGCCCTCAGGAAGTCACCACAACACTTTAACAATGTTTTGCATTGAGAAGTAGCTCCTATAATGCAAAACAGGGAAGGGAAGCTGGTCAGAGCGGATGGAAAACAAGTTGGAACCAAAGACAGGATGTTTCTGGAAGGAAGTCTGTTCAACACTGCCGAGAATGATGCACCTTCCAGCAACACTTAATGGCCCAGTCAAAGTCCAGACCTAGATCTAACTGATAATCTGTGGCAAGTGTTAAAAATAAATGCCCAAAAGTCTCTACATCCAATCTGAATGAGCTTGAGCTTTGCTGCAATAAATAAGCAAAAATGATGTTGAAACCTGGCAGAGACATCGCCTCCAATTCCAGCTGTAATTGCTAGTATTGACTGGTCAGCACTGAAATAGTTGAAAATCTCCTTCCACTTCACAACCATGCATCATTTTGTTTTGGTCTATCACAAAAAAACCACAATAAAACATTGAAATTGTGGTTATAATGTGGAAATATGTGAAAAAGTTCAAATGAAATGAATACGTGGTTAGGATGTGAATGTTGCTCAGCAGCTTTACAAATCAATCTTTCGGTGTCAATTTTAGCTGAAACAAAATGATTTCTCTATCATTTTTGCATGAATCCATCACTTATTCCCCAAATTTCAATCGTATTTCAGTAAAATGACATTTTTTAAGTACTACTAGGAACACCTTGTCATCCTTAGAGATTCTGTTTGTTTTCTGTCATTCTAATGACCTAACTGGTAATTAAAAGTACACCTAGCTAAAATCCACAAGGATTTACCGTCTATGGATTGTGTGTGGGGGGGGGGAGGAAAGAGGCCAGTTGAAATATATCTGTGAAATACTTTTCAGTCCACAGAGTCTTAAATATGCCTTACATTTGCACATTTTTTTGATGTATTTTATTGAGGCTTCAGTCTCGTAGGCACCATTCGGGGAGGTGGGGGGGTCATGGATAAAGTGGAGAAAATATCAACAAATGCTTAATCAATGCATTCCTAAACTGAATATAGCGAAAAAGGTTTATTGCATTTGATCAAAAATAGATTGTAAAAGGTAACACTCAGCCAAACAATAAGGTTTTCAACTCGCCGACCTCGTCAACCTTAGCATTACTCCACATGTTTAAGTGCTCTGAAGTAATGCTCTGTTGGGAGTATCTACTCCGACTTTAGTGCAACTTCCATTGAGGTTTTCAGATTTCCTGTGTAGATAGTCGAGTCCTAACTTCTTCATAATATAAACTTTGCCCTGACCACACTTAGATCCCTTTTGGCACAGAACGGTCTTGGCAGAGGGAGGAAGACACTTTTGAGAAGAGAGAGAGAAAACTCTGTTGTTTGATTGGCTCACAGAAAGTTGTTTTTTTTTTTTTTTTTTACCCCCCCCGCAGCTTTATCTATTCCAGTAGGAAAAGTATTCAGAGTTAGAATTCATATTTGTTGTTCAGGAGAATTTTCTATGACTTGCATGTATTATTTACTTGCATTAAAAAAAGTTACATTTTGATGCATCAGAAAGATAAAAGTGGTCAGTATTTGATCTCCCAAGCAGAGACTCCTGAGAATAGAAACGTTCAAAAGCAGAGAGGAATAAAGTGGATGTTTTAAATTATTTGTTTGTTGTTGTTTTTTCGCGTCCTCTGTCCGGCAGTGTGGCACCAAAAATTGCTCTCTGAGTTTCAAGCCGAGGTACAACAAATTTAATTTATAAGCGGAGCGCTACAGCTTTCACTGATGATGTACTTGATATAGGTTTATTAGACATTTCTTTGGGATTGAAATCTGCCTCTAAACCTGCAGAAAGAGAGAAAAGAAAACAGAGAAACCACGACAACAAACATATGCGTTAGGGCTGTCACAATAACAAACTTTGCTGGACGATTAATTGCCCAAGAAGTTATTGCGATAAATGATGATGTTGTTTTGAGGCCACTTTCAAGTGATATAATGGTAATGGCATAATATCGCAGGAGGACATTAAACTTTAAATTCTAATTAATATTTCGCACTAGAACTGGAAGACATTTTTAATATCCAAAATAAATAAACGAAGCAACAGAAACAACACATAAAATGGAAACTGAAGTCTGTCCTTAATAAAAGGGCTAGTTGAGACCAAGACACCAGACTGAAAACTTCTGTCATCCAATTACTGGTAGAAAGAGAGAAAGAGGAAAAAACTATAAATTATGCAAATGGAATTTCTTTTTTTTTTTTAGCTCTTTTTAATTTATCATGCGATTCCTTGATTTATTGTGACTGGTCTACTTTTCATATGCATATACAGTTAGAACATTATTGAAAAGAGCACAGTATGTGGTAATACAGGAAGTATTTAGTGGCAACTGAAAGTGTATCTGACAAACACCTGAATCTAAAAAGAAAAATAATATAACAATCGGTATTTTTTTGGAACGGACACCAGAAACAATTGAAAGCAGAGAAGTTTAGTGTTTTAAGCAGCTCCTTTAAGAGAGCAGCAAACAAGGAGTTGATGTGTGGCGATAAGGGAGCGTATTGATGTTCTTATCGGAGCGTGCAGCCTCTCTTCCTGCATGTCCTTCCTACTTCCTGCTCAGCTCACACTCCTCCCGCCCCAAAGAGCTCCAGACTCAGGCAAACTGCACACGTCTCTTTCCTCTTGGCAGTGATGCAGAGGAGGAAAAAGATCATCAGAATAAACTGGCTTTCCAGCTGTGATCATTACAGTCCACATTTCCAACAATGCTGCCACTTTCCTCTTTCTCAAGCGGCGCACACTGAGGCATTATGGGTCTCTACGGAGGCTGTGCAAAAGGCCCGGGCACTACTAAATGCAGACATTGTGTGAGAAAACGATGACTAACCGGCAGTTTCGCGACAGCCGATAGAGATCCCACGTTTATTTTTAGGAAAGAAAAGCTTTTAATGTTGAAAAATGTCAAACGTGGATTTTGACGTGCCAGACCTTTTGAGTTGGGCTCTGTTAAACTGCATGATGTGAGACTGATTTAGTTTTTAGTAACAAGACATTCAGGATTTCCCCCGATGTATAATAAGTCTGGCGGGCCACCAGGCTTTAATTATGCCCCCAGCAGGCTAAGCTTTGTCTGTTTATTTACTTCAGGGTTTTTTTATGTTTGCCTTTTTTAAGACTTTATATTCGGTGTTTAGGTATTAATAACGTCTTCCAATAACAAAATTACCTAGTGATATTTTCAAACTTACCGCCAACTTTAAACATTTTGTAACTCAAAAAAAGCGGAGACCATGACGTTACACAACAAGTCTTGTTGTAGACTGGAACCACATGATTAAAAACCACAAGGAAGACCAGGTTACATGGAATGAAATTAGTTTTGGCTTGAGTGACAAAAATGTACAAAATAGGTTTGTGCATAAACTTCTGTAACTAAAATTACCAGTACTAGGTTAGCATAGCTGGCTGGCTTTTTCTTAAATAACAAAATATCAAAGAATTATTCAAAATACATTCAGTGGGTGAATCGACGATATTCAAGTATACTTCAAAATTGGAGCAAGCGAAGACATACAACCTTATTATTTTAAAATCAATTTTGGAGCATTTTGAATCTATTCAGAAGTCCCAGGACTTGGAACTCTTTACAGAATCTATTTTTTACCATAGTTCTATTGGTCTCATAGCTGGTAAGTGATATTTTTGGATGTAAAACAATATTTCCCTACCCTGTGGACAGCGTGACAAAAAGACCACACCACTGACATTGCCTCCCTGCTTCCGTTAAAAGATCCCTGCAACCCAGAGCTGCGTCACAGGCCGCGTCACGTGCCAAAATAAATTCAAAACTAGAAAAGAACAGACAAATCTTTCTGTTTGGACTGGATCTGGTGTTGCTGTAGTTCATACATGCACAGAGTGGAGTTGGGATTTCAAAGCTGAATATCAGAAGGGAGTGGACTTCTTAATAGAGCACCTTCTGCACAGAGGGAACAAAGCAAAGACTTTTCAGCAATAACAGCAGTTCTGTAAGGGTACATGAGGCTTTCTGAGGACTCTTTGTACTCAGGGTAATCACTGTATTCATGGGTGAGTGAAAGCAACATACAGGCCATCTATTACCACTGTGTATTCTTAGGGGAAAAAAATCATCACATTCCCGATGTACGGCTGTCGTCTATTGCGGGGGATGTGAGCATTTTCTTTAAGCTAGCTTAACAATATTCAAGGTGACATTGATAGTCTGGTCAGACAATGCACTTACCAACCTTTCTTTTAATGAAAAGCAATCCCATACATAAATGACGACGCCATGGCATCCAGTTGAAAATGGCAGAACGCCCTCAGTGAGGCAGGCTGGGCTGGTTTATCTGACGGATTGAATTAACTCAATGCTGCGGCGTTTTCTCAAAATTTAAAGGAAAGCAGAGGGAGGGACAAGGTCAGGGAGTTAGTGTTAAGTGACTTCTCTACATAGCTGAAGGAAATTTGGTTCTTCGACATATTTACCTGGGTTTGACCTGTACCAATGGTGTGGTTTAGAAACCGTTACAACTTTATGTCAACGTATGCCTCAAAACAAAACAACCAGGCCGTAACTAATGTGTATGTTAGGAAGGGGAGATAAAATCTATTTCTCGGTGCGTCAAGATGCGGATTTGGATGATTCTGTCAAGGGGTGGAGCAACTTCATGTAAGCTTCAATAAAAGTAAAACAAAAATAAAAAATTAAAATTCCTCAAGGCAAAAGCTTTTGCCCCAATTCTTTGTTTAATTAAGTATTACTTTATACTCTTCAACGGTCGTGTGGTTCAAAGTGGACTGTTTTTGATGTTGCATGGCGTGCTTTTGTTCACATCAGCTGTGATAGAGAGAGACAAGAGATATTGGGCAGAAAACAAGGACAAAGACAAAAAAATTTGAAGTTTCGGCCTCTGTCGAAAAAAGGGAGGAGAGACAAGCATCCTCATCAGCATATGTGTCCAAGTTGTTTGTCAAGTGGGCCAAAATCAAAAATGCAAAAGCACTCTAAGGACAAAAACCTGAAATTAAGCAATTACAGTAGCCCGATATTTTTCATACGCATGACTGAAATTCATCACTGCCTTTATAATAAAACATCTGATTTCTCCATCCACATTTGACTTGTGGACACACAAGTCAAAGAAATGTGGATTCCAGTAACCGACCGAGCCACTAGAATATCTTGACTTTGATTACCAAAGAGTCACTGGATTTGGAGAGAATACCTGAGTTAACCTGTAAACGTAGAGGAAAGCTAAATCCCATTTCAGGTCAGCAAGTGAAAAAGTAAGACCAGGCCGTATTTGCAGAGCCTCCAGAAGCACCATCAGCAGAGATAACTTAAAGTAATCATCTTCTGTTTGACCTCATCAATCTCTGGCGGAGGAATGTGAAGGAATTTTGGCCTGCTCTTCTTCACAGCACGTCTTAAGTTCACTGAGGTTTTGCTGGCAGTAGTTCATCCTCCGTTTTCTCTTCAGGTTCCACTGCTGAATTTCAATCAAGCTGAGGTCTAGACCAAGACTGGACCATTGTAACATGCAGATTATCTTTCTTTTAGATCCATTTTAATGGAGATGTGTTCAGGATTGTTACCCTGTAGCAAAAGAAAAGAAAAAAACCAAACTCAGCTCTCCAAGGATTGGCCTCACATTTATTAGGAACCTTGTGATGGTAACATCTTTGTTTTCTCAATAAGTTCTCCATTTATCAGATCCGTGAGTCCATTTTTATTTTATTTTTTTGCATGGCTGCCTCAGTGAGTCTAGTTCAGAGGTAACTGAGCCCATGACTGGAAGTCACTTGAGCCAAATCTGATTTGACAAGGCCCAAAGCTGCAGGGTCAGGCCTCAGTTAGAAACATGTGTCTCTGGGAGAGAGGGCCGAGCTGTTCCTTCAGCCAGAATGAATTCTCCAGTTTGGGCAACAAACCCTAATGAGGCTGCGCTCGGCGGGGGAGAACCAGCACCGTCTCTGGGGATTTGTTTTGAAGAGCAGTGCAACCAAGGACAGATGCAGTGATGCAATGCACCTTCTTAACATTGCTAATGTACCAGAAAAAACAACAAAATAAAACAATGCAAGGACACGGTTATAGCAGCATACAGAACTGATGCGAACCTTAATGTGTTTTAGTTGGTAAAAATAGAAAAAGCAACACAAAGCAGTACAGACTTATGAATAGAAAGCAAAATTACACACACACACACACACATAAAATTAGGTAAGATTTAGGTTTACTTACTGCAGTGAATATGTTGTTTCGTCAGCAAATGCCCTTTTTGTAGTCTGAAAACTCCAGTTAACAATTAATCGATTACTAAAGTTGATTATTTCAATAATTGATTAATCATAATTAATCCGATTCATCCTTTAATTCTTCTTCTTTATTGATCATCATAGCTGCATCTGGCTTGATTTAGGGGGACCATATTAAAGAATTAAGATAACCATTCTAAATAAAAAAACTACTTAGACCTTGTTTGGGTTGTAGTTTGGTTGCCATCCAGCAGCAGGTGCTGCTGATCATCCTTAAGCGGAGCCAGTTGATACAGAAATAAAGATGGCGGAACCATACCAGTACTGGAAAGTGGAACGATACAAACAAAGAACAGTGTGGGATGCAAAATACACCGCATCCGGTTCTGTTTTGAAACATAAACAATCAACAACCTTGGAGCCAAGTTTTAATATTCCTTTAACAGCACCCACAGACAGTCTTTCTGTATGAATATCTCACTGTTCATGTCAGTATTTAATACAGCTGACAAAATAGTGTTTACATTTAATTATGTGTTGTTGTTTTAATTCAGCATATGAAAACTTTTGCAATTTATGTTGTGGAAAGACAGTCGCCCTTCTTGATTTAAGAGAAAACTCAGAATTTTAAGAAAATGGCTGCTTATAAATAAATAGATAAGATCAATCAACTTTAAGATTGACTCATTAATAGGGTTGCATGTCTGGTTAAGCTACTGGCAGAGAAGATTGAAAACAGCAAGCAGACCCCAACAGCAATGTTGCTTCAATTATAGTTTCAGTTTCATATTGAAATGTTGAGCGTTGCAATAAAGAGAAACGACTGTCTAAGTCAAGGAAAAACTCAAAACAATGACTGCAGCTCATCTTTGTGCGTCAAGAAAACAAGAATGTCAAAATCAGTTCCAAGTTTCCATCTGTGGTTGATATTCACAGAAACACTAAAGTCCAGCAGAACTTGCAGAGAAGAGACAACAGGACAGAAAATGTCAACGTTCAAAGAGATTCCCATGTTTCTGATCTGCCTCTTGGCTTATTCCACCTGAACTACATTATCCCCCCCCACCACCACCACCATCACCACACAACTCTGCTTCCCTTTCTGTGCCCGTTATTTCTCTTCAGGGCAAAAAAAAAAAAAAAAAGACATATATAACAATGATCCATTCTGACAACTCTATTGACCACAACTTTTTTTTATTTTTTACACCTCCCCTTTGCCAGAGGGGGGCAGAGGGAAGCAGTGGCACTAATACGCAACACCTGTTCCTTTTTGGTTTCTGTCAGTATATCTCACATATGAACAGTGACAGCTGCGGTGCCAGCAGCGATATGGCAGTTTTTCGCCGGGGCCGATGTAAAACACAGATAAGTGGTGGTGAGTTTTTCAGAGAACTTCTTCCCTCGTGGGGCCCTCTGGAAGTCAAAAAAAAAAAAAAAAGGCGCAGTGTCCAGAGCCAGTAATATTTCACATCTGGTATTCAGGGAGCACCAATCGATTTCTTTGATCCCAAGCCCAGGGACTGGATGGAAAAAAAAGAGCCTATCAGTCTGCCTGCTTTCCATTATGAGCGCCATAAAAACGTTGAGTTAGGAGCTGATGTGACGGATGCTCTGTGGTAGGATCCATGACTCTGTCTGCTTACGTTAGCCTGGTGTCATCTAGGATTAGTCAAGATGCAGTCAGAAAGGTACTCTATAAAAAAGGAGCCAAAACCAAAAAAACCCTGAATTTTCTGGTAAAAACAGGACAAAAAAGTCAAATCAAGTTTATTTGCATGACACAACTCAGCAACAGGAAGTTTAAACTATAAAAAAAGAGGGCAAAGCTTTGCTAACTTTAGAAATAACCAGCTAACTTTAGCTAGTTATGCTTGGTTTCAGTAAATACCTATTTTGTTTACTGAAATAGGTGTAAAAATAAATCAGGGAAGGATATTTGGGAAAACAAAAAAAAGCTGAATTACTTAATCAAATATCTTTTGAATCCATAATAATAATATCACCATAACATCACAAGGGGCACAAAGGGAGGCTATTTAATAAGAAGTTAGCGACATGGCAATGGGAGGATTTTCTTCATTGTTGTTTGGTACACTTTCTACTTATTGACATTCTTACATTTCTGATCTCTAAGAAGAAATATATTGCATATTTTTCTGGCTTATACAGATTGTTATGCTCTTGACAAAGAGGCCAGTCTGCTATTCTCAGGCCAAGACTGAAACTTTGAAATTTAAATCCTGGATAGCGTTTCATCCTTAATGAAAGCAAAAATATTTGTCTCTTATAAGTCTAAATCCCAGCACTCGACAGGCTAGATAGCAAAGGGCTTTGTCTCCCGAGGTCCAGAGACAGTCTCCCCCCATCCCTTCCCAGTACACGATCCGTCCAGCCAAGCTGTCAGCACCGGACAACACAAATCCACGCTTTGTAGCAGTTTCTTGTCTCCACAAAGACAGAGATTAGTAATGCTGGTGCCACAGGGGTCCGCGGGATCCACCGGTGTCTTCGTCCTTTGGCTCCACATCAAAGAACGTTTGAATTATAGACACCAAGTGTGCGGTCATGCTCCTTGTGGCACCCGAATCCCAACACGATTAACCCTGTGCCGCCGAGAGTGGGCCAGGGTAAATTACAAAACCAACAACTAAGACGTCAACGACGGAAAGAGAGGTGGGCTGCTTTTCGACAGCTCGATCCGTCCACCGTGACTCCGGAGTGTGGAAACGTACAGTAAAGAAAAGAAAAAAAACACGACGGGGTTAACCCCTGCCAGATTGTTGGTGTGCACGTGAAAATGAACCTTTCTTCAACCATGTTACAGTCAAACAGAATGGCATAACCAGAAAATGATGCACATGATGCAAAAATAGACCCCAAAGAAATGATTATTCATTATTTCCAGGTCAAGTTCAAGGTTGTACTTACAAAGTTGCTTCTATGCACTGGCCGTTTTGTCAATGAACAACTTTCAGCTTCTTATGTAGAGATGCACCGATCCGATATTAATATCTGTATCGGTCCCAATGTTGAAAAAAATTATAGATCGGGTCCCCAGTCCATAAGGGCAGATCTACTCTGTCTAATTCTGAGCTTTTAGTTGATATACTTTAGATCAACATCAACATTTAGCACCATCTACTTCATAGAACCAAACATGGAAAACCAGCATTTAGTTTTATGCCTACTTTTTTTGGGGTTCTTTTTTTTATTTATTTTTCCTTTGGTTAATTGTTTTGTTTGTATTTCCTTCGAATTCATGTAAAGCACTCTGAATTGCCTCTTTGCTTAAAACGTGTTATAATTACACAGCACAGGTAATGTAAGGTCATTTTACACATAAAATGGCCTTACCTTACCTGAGCGACGTCAATCTTTACTATTTTTTTTGACGTTATGTTTAGAATGTCTAATTTGCAGGATTGTTCACGCTAATCGGCAACAAATCTCAGAAACGAAGCACTGTTTTGTTGTTCAAAGAAAATGACGAAAAGCTACATTTGATTTGATGCATTACTCTTTAGGGATCAGTGCACAATTTACTAACTTTTTCCAGTCTCTTCACCAACTTTCTGTTTCCGTCACAAACGAGAAGGCATCATCTTCCTTCAAACTACAAGCCAGGATGAAGCATCTGGAAAAAATGCTGCATATTATCAGAGCAGCAGATAAATACGTGCTCAGACCAGGCTATTAAAGCTCAGAAGACATGTGGGATGAATTTTGTGACAATGAGGACAAATACCAGAGTTGTGAGCTAAAAGCTAACGGCAGGGTTTTATCCCGAACATCAAAAATAACAAACTTTTTTTTTTTTTAAAACGGAAAGAAAAGCACACACGCAAGCATGCACATTAGGTGCACAATCCGAAATGGCATCAAAAATAGCATCGAGACCAATTTTAGAAGCAGAAAGATTTGCCCTGCAGATGAACAGGGGGTCACGGAGGAAAGTTGGCCAGATGCAGACAGGAGCCAGAACCAGATATCAAGCAGCTGTTACGGACAGCTGTCCCGGCCAGTTGTTTGAGGGGACTGGGAGGCCAGCGTGAGGAATTCAAAGCCGTTTTTTTTTTTTTAGGGGGGAGGGAAATGCAGCTCGGAACGGGACAGACCTGGACAGACCTGGCTCTCCTCAAGATAACGCTTCCTTTTCTAAATCACAGACCGCTCAAAACAAAACTGCTTTTGAACAATCACCGCGGAAAGAAATTAGGCTAAACACACTGCAGATGTACTGTTTTGGGAGGCAGAACACTTCCACAACAACTTAAAGACCACACACACACACACACACACGCAACTGTATAACACTAGTGTTAAAACAGAAGTCTCTTTACTCACATCATCAGTAAATGGTTTCCAGCCCTGTAGATGATGTTTACTTGTTGATGGACATTGTTTGGGTTAAAAGCAACACAAGGAATACCCTGGTTGAGCAGAGGGAATACCAGGCGCGAGAGCGGCCTCTAGTGGCTTCTCTTCTGAAACGCACAAGCGTGAGACGGAGTAAAAGCGTACCTCCAGGCTATTGTTGGAGAGTCTCTTCTCCTTCTCATTCACTGCATTGTTCACACTGTGAGTATAAGTGTGAAATTAACAATCGGGGCGTGTTTTTGTTTACTTACTGTGAATTCTTGGAAGGATCTGTGAGGGGTTTTTTTTCGTTTTTTTGGTCCTGTGGCAATAGGATGAGTTCACCCGGCAGCTTCTGAGGAATCCTGATGAGAGAAAAGCAAACGCAAAAACAAAAGGTTGAGTTAGACATGTACCAATCAATGGTCTAGACAGTTTTCTTTTAATCACAGGTCAGATACTGGAAAATCAGGAATGAGTTTCCTCTATTTATTAAAGAATAAACACTTAGAATTCCAACAGTTTAGATCTATAAATGCAAGAACCCGCAGCACCTACTTTGATTTATTACAAAATTAAGGGTGTCTATGCTTTGACGCATGAATATATTTCACTATGTCATTATTCAAAATTTTGCTGTACAATAAGTTGCCCCAGTAATTGTTGACATAAACAGTACTACTGTTGTTTTGAGACCATTTTCAAGAATTGATAAAAGGCCTAACGATGCAAGTTCGCCCCGTCAGAGGCCAATAAATTTTCATTTTTGTAAAGAACGGTTTTAAATGTCCAAAATAAAACGCAGCGAGCAAAAACAGTAAACAGAACAAAAATAAAAAGCCACACACACAGTCGAAACAATAAATAAAATTGATCATGAAGTCTCTGTAGGCAAAATCTCCCATCAAGAAATATTAATCATCAAAATGGAAACGATTGAGCGCATTTTAATTGATCATGCGATTAATTATTGCGACTGGAATAAAAGAACCTGCAGCACATATCCTCGTGTGTTACCATTTCAAGCATTTTACTTATTCTGAAAATTAGAGTTAGCATATCAGGTTCCAAAGAAAGATCAGGAAGTTGGAAAATAACCCAATAGGGATGATTTGAACATCCCTTCTCACAGGCTCAACTAAACTTGGAAATGTCTCCAGATTCTTATAAGACCATCTAACTCAGTTGGAATAACCCACCAAAAAATATTAGGACACATAAACAACTTACTTTGTTTTTCGCTTCTTCTAAGTTTTCTGAGTTGTGGCTGGAGAGCTATATGATGAGGATAAGTTCACTACAAACTTATCACAAAAACTAAATGATAAAAAAAAAATAAAAAAATCCAGTTAAAATTCAGAAAGTGAACATAAATTTTAAAAGTTGTGGTAAATCCAGGTGATAAACTTAAGTTTTATTTTAGGAAATAACTTGCTGCCACAGGCAGGTGTTCAAACACACAATGAGCCTCATGCAGTATAGTTTATATGTGGCTTTACCCTTAAAGTGAACATTAAACATGCCTTGTGCTTCATTCTTAACATTAAAAGTTAACTCACCTGATAAAAAAAAAAGTACATATGTAGGTTTTAGGTTCAGGAAGTTGGCCATTTGTTTTTAGCCTGAAGTAATGTTTTCTATCCATTAGGCAGTTATGTTATCATAGTAGCTTCGGCCTTATGTCAAATCACAGCTGAGCCAGTGGAAGCTAGCCTGGCTCGATTCCTCTGAAGCTCACAGGAACCTGGAACAACATTCAGAAACACATTCCTATCACCCAGCTCTGAATATTGGTGCCATTTCAGCTTCAAAACCCCCCAACAACATGGAGCTTGATTTCACCCCACCTCGCTAGCTACGGTTATGTTAGCTGAGTGACGCTGCTAGCCAGCTAACCGCTGACCAAAACAGCTGGCTGAACAACAGCGGCTCCTTTCACCGCCGAGCTACAAACTCACAAGGGTTGCCACGGGCTCGGGAAGCCGAACGCAGGGACGGTGCCAGAACTGGGATGGGGAAAGTATTCCTGGTCGTCCAGATGGAGTTATTGCCGGATGCCTAAGTTCAGTCATCAAATCATGTTGGGTGAGCAGCTGCGCACTGAGGTCTGGGCAGGGCTGGAGGGAACTGGGAAAGGGGGTAGTTTACCTCCTGGAGATGAGAAAAGTGATTTATTTTGTAGCAGTGTTTCATTTTTGGCGATATAATTAACGTTCATTTAAAAATGTAAACGGTTAGTTGGAGCACGCGCAAGACGTGGTTGTCCGGGAAGAGATCCTCGAGCCAATCTGTCACGAGGCGTTCACTGAAAATCAATAAGAAACTGTAAATGGATGGAAGCGAATAAAAATAACTAATTTAATTCTGAAAAATAACCCTATCTGCCTAGTTTTGAGCAATGTTTTTTTGTACCCAGATTTTAGAGAGCGTACTTTTACTTCAGAGGTGAATGTCTCTCAGCTCAAAGACAAAATGCTTTATTTTTCGATTCGCATTTAGATGTAAATGTCTGTCACTGGTTTGAATGAACACGTTGCATGTAAAGTAAACTAGTAATTTTTACAAGCCTGCTGGCAGAGCAATTTATTTCTACTCGTGGACACATGGGGGCGCTATAACCACAGGTCTGCAGTTGAACCGCACGGATTTTTACTGCAACAACAAAACATTAACAAAATTCAGTGTCCAGAGTTGTTTGGGGGTTTTTTCCCTTAAAAATGTATTCTTTGTTTTTTGTCATACCTCACATTTACAAAACACGATCAAGCACATTTTAATGTCAATACACAAAGTAAATTAAAAAAAGAAAAAAAAACTGCTTTCAAAAAATGTTTTATTATGAAGGAGGAAAAGCTATTCAAACCACCCTGGCTCTATGAGGAGAAAGTATTTGACCTTATAAACCTAATAACTGACCACTTTCTTTAAGTGTTAGTGATAACTAGCTATTTTTTATATCAATCAGGAACATTTCTTCAGATTTCCATGTATGTGTTCTTGCGGTTAAGTTGATGTCTGTTTTCAAATCAAATGTTTCTGATGATCTTTGATAGAAAGTGGGTGACTTAGAGCTAAATACGAAAACCAAATGGAGTTAAAGCTTGCGTTCCCGCAGGGCAGAAAACAGAACAGTAAAATGCAACTGCACCAGCTCTGCAAATGCAAAACAGGTGCAGGCTGAAAAATATTAATGGTTAACACGAGTGACCTCTGTTTTTCAGTTTGAAGCATCTGATTTATTTGCATACTAAGTTAGCCACCTGGTTTCTGTACGATTAGACCTCATCTAATTTCATCCCTTTAACTGCTGAACAGCTGGGTCGACAACCTGGTCTTTGCGCATCCATAACAAAACTAAAATATATGTTTCGAAACATCCAAATTGTATAGCTTTTAGCTAACCTGAACTTCATTAGAACTGCTTGTAAATAAAAAATAATTCAGAACTGAAACTTTCTTAATTCCATTTTGAGGCATTAAGCAAAATGCCTCAAATGCCTCAAAATGGTGCTTAAGGCATATCGAGGCATTTTGATTGTTAGAGTCTAACAATCTCTAACTGATTGCTAGAGATCAGTTATTGAGCCCCCCTGGATAAAGAACCCATGGGGACAAACATTCATATCATTACCATTACTTTCATTTTAGCTAGTTTTGAATTCAGTTCCTTTACTGGTTTGAAAATTCTCTGTTTAGTTCAGATCTGTTTAAAGTTTGGAGTATTGTCACCCAGTCCCCTAAACATTAGATTATTTAAAGGCAGTATTATGAACATTTATTTTCTTTATCTTTACATAATGTTTTAATATTATTTCCTTATAGCAAACACATCTGGAGAGTTGCTTTGATTCTTTCATGCTTGTTTGAGAAATCCTCTAGCCTCCATGGCAACCATGTAAAACACCTTGGTGGATCTAGCCCCGCCTTCGAGATGCAGCTCCGCCTCAGAGCTTTCTTTTGTTTTCCTGCTTTCTCTGAAACCTTCTACTCCCTTTCCTGTTTATTTACAATGCAAATGCCTTAGAAAACAACAAATTAGCATTCCGAAATATTATACAAGTTAGTTTTGCAGTCATCATCATTGTCTGTCTTGTCCAGAACGTTACGAAAACATGGTCTCCGCTTTATGTTGCTCTATCAGTTCTCATAAAACTATAGAAGAGGATATGGCCACACTTTTTTTTTTCAATTTCAAAATTAAAGCTGGAATTAGAAAAATATTAGTCAGAGTTCTGAGATAAAAAAAAAAAATCTGAATGCTTTTTTCCACCCCCAATCACAGTAATCCTCTTCTACATTTTTCCATATAAAATAGCAGAGGGAGTGACCAGAACATAATCAAATAATGAAATAATGAATAATTGGATCAAATATAAAAACATATTTTATAGCTATTTATTTTAGCTCCTGGTGGAGGTTTAGTGCATAAAAGCAGTGATTTGTTTTCTGAATATAATCACTAATACTCTTTCATAATACTAATACTCTTTCAAACACTGACATTACAGGGGAGCTCAGTACCACGAAACAGTGGTTGTATGCTTTCACCTCATCTCTAATTAGTTACTGTTACTATGTCTTCTCTTTTGAATTTACCTTTTTTTTAATGTACTGACAAGAAGACATTCCTACATTTTTAAGCAACAGAACATTTTCTGTGGAGTATGTGATGCTGTTTTCCGCTGCGTGGTGCCTGCTGTTGGTCGCATTAAACGCCGCACCGCCTCTGTTTCTGATGTGACAGCTGTAGATCCGCGAGCCACCAGCTCCACCTCGCTCTCCTTCCCGGGATTTGTAGTCTTTCGCCTGGAGAACGCCGCCGCGTGTTATAAAGGCCTTTGTGGGAGTAAAACTACAGTTCCCTCTGCGCTCCTCGGAGGTGTTAGTTGTCAATATGGCTGTTGTCAGACAGACAAAGCGGAGAGGCAAATAATTCGCCTCTGATTAGAAATCCTTGGAAAAGGGTCGTGCAGGGCACTGCCATCAAACTGCGTTATAACTCGGCAGCAGTAAAAGACGCCGCTTGGCTTGTGCTTTACTTTTAAAGTTAAATGGTGAAGTGGACTATTTGAACCGAGGTAAGTCATGTACTTTACTGTCTCCAACACTGAAAGTGATGTTATTAATATGAAACGCTCGCTAGCCAGCGACGGCGGCTAACTAAAGGCAGCTAGGAGCGGCTTTGGCACGGCTAGCACATTATGCTAATCACTTCAACGGCTTCGCTGCGACCGAAATAACCCGGGTTGAGTTGGCTGGCGGCTTCTGATGTGCCAGCGGACTGTTTGTCAGGACCAATTCGGAAACGGGACCGCATTAATGAAGTAAAGTCGGACGTGCAAAACGTGTCTCAATGTGTCTGACATGATTTTGTGCTGCTCGTGGCTCGTTTTGGTACGTTAGCTTTTTGGGCAAAGGGCGTGAAAACTGGCATCAACGCCGGGGGCGGCGTGGCTGCAGCTCCGCCGTTCAGAGCGACACATTGGCGCTGTCACTGCGGGCCACAGAGTCAGCAAAACAAAAACACATGGATGGAACAGGCACCATGAACCGAGGGGCTCGGTTCGGACAGAACCCGAGGGAGACAAGGAGCGTGTAATTGACGTAGCTTGTATGTTATGTGTCAGAAACCTGAACCTCTGATTTATTTTCGCTGAAGTTCGCGTTATTATCCATCACTAACAGGGGCGTATCTAGGAAGTTTGGGAAGAGGGGTAAGGAGTTCAAATGGTGCTCACTTGTTTCGGGTTGACAAACCAAAAGCCATAATTGGAACTTCTTTACTTTTTCTTTATGTTGCTGTTCAAAGTAGGTACAGATACTCAATAGTGGAACATTATAAAAAAAGAAAACCTTATGTGACCAGTTGTTATTTTAAAAATAATAATAATAATAAATGCTACTTAACAATTTAAGGTGATCCCAATACTTGGAAAAACATCAGAAGTAATTTTTTTTGTCCTGCCACAAATAACATTAAAAAAATCTCATTGTGGAATTATGCAGTGGAAACCAGCTGATGTTTACCAGTTTTTGGATTTTTAAGTTAAAATTAGGAAATGTGGCCATGTTTTCTTAAACAACTGTGACAGCACTGAATCAGAAGTTTACAAGTCGGAAAGCTTAACATTTTTATAATAATAATAATAATAATGGATTTTATTTATAATGCCCTTTTTATACATTTATCTAAGGGATACCAAAACAAAATGAGCATTTACAATGGATAAAAACAATGAAGTGTATAAATGAGAGATTAAAAGAAATATCTCAAAGTGAACCAAAAATTTTGCTAAAAAGAAATGTCTAAGGAGCTTATATCATGATATAGTACTATGAAGATATAATTATAATGTATATATTATTAGAAATATTATCTTTAGACATATTTTCATGCAGTGGAGATGCCCACTCATCATTGACAGAAAAACGTGTAAAAATAAATGTCTGGAAAAACTAAATTAAAATTAAATGTAACTTTTTCACCTCTCCAATGCGTTTTGCCTTTTAGATTTAGGACTTTCCAAAAGAGCCATTTTGTACTCGTGTACTCAGTTTGTACCAATTTATTTATTGAGATTGCTTGGTATTATTATTGAATTCTGGAGAGGGATAATCATAAAAATGCATGAATCACTCCTCTAATTTCATTATTCATCAGTTAATGAAGACTCAAATTGCTGCCTGGTTCTATTGATTGACGTCTTGATCCGTGTTTCAGTGACCTGACTCATGATCAAACCAAATACTCTGAGGGATCTCCTGTATGGAGATGTTATTCATCAGAGTCATATATTTAAATCTTTCACAGTGGAACCGAAGTGGATGATTTATAAATAAAAAAAAAAGATTGAACCCTGCATTCCTGACAGGGTCCAATCTGATCTGATATTTTCCTGTGACATTTTTTGTTTTGTTTTGTATTGTTTTTGTTTGTTTGTTTGTTTTTTCTTTTACAGGTCATCTTTTGGACTAGTAAAACCAGTGAATGGTTAACTTGGTTAATGCTTAATCAGAGCGCACATTTATTCAAAATCCTCAGGTTTGTTTGTGGGACACCTTTGTGAAATTTATTTAGCAGAACAGAATGTCTCAAACAACAAAGCACTTGATTTCTAAGCTAAAGAAAAGGATGTTTCATGCCTTGATCTAAACCATTCCATTGTGTTCTGTGTTTGTATGGAAGCTCTTGCTAACCAGTGTTTGCAATTCAAACCCACCAGAAAATCAATTTCTGTCCATAGTCTTCGTTCAAGCATTAAAGGAACTTTCACTAATAGGTGATTTTCCATATAATACTCAACCGAGAACTATATTGGAAATCAGTTTAATGAGCTATAAACTGTAAGGAGTCCTCCATTCATAATTTATCCCTGAGACGTTCACTGCTTATTATATACACAGTGAACAATTGTGAGGCTAGTTTCACAGTTAGAAGAGGTTTTTTATCAAATTATTTTTGTTGTTGTATTTCCATCTGGGAATTCTGAAACTCAAGTTCAAAGAGGAAGGGCCTTGTAGTCCCGTCAACATATTATTCCACCTGAGGCGTGGAGCTCTGCAGCCCAACCGACTTGCATGCGCAGAAGATCGTTGACGTCGTCCGGCAGCACGTATGGGATCAGTTTTAAAGTTTATTCAGCAATACGAGTTGACAGGATTGTCACAAGATGTTGAGACAACCAATAACAACGGCCTTTTATGGAGCTTTGATTGCAACTAATGTAGGAAAATCTGATTGGTGGTGGTATTGTGATGTAATGCGCTTCACTGAGACTTCATAAGTTCAGAGTTAGGCCTGTCACAATAGTGAATTTTGCTGGATGATAAAATGTGCCAGAAGTTATTGCTATAAACGATAATATAGCTGTTTTGAGACCATTTTCAAATCATATGATGTTAATGGCGTAATAATGCAAGAACACATTCTCAAAAATCAATAAATTTGAAATTCTAATAAACATTTAACACTGGAATAGGAAGACAATTTAAATATCCAAAATAAACCTAACAGCTCAAACAACTAAAATTATGAAGTCTATGTACACAGAAATGACGAGTCGAGACCAAAGAACCAGAGTGAAGACTTTTGTCATCCTGTTTTTGGTAGAAAGAGAAAAATTATAAAACATGCCAATAAAAATGATTGAGCTGCTTTTTAATTTATTATGTGATTAATTTTACTGCTCATTGTGACAGATCTGGTCACAATTATTCTTTTCAGCTGTTGTTTGCATCCCGATTTGCCTCGTCTGATTTCTTCTTTGTTCAGAATTAGGATGCACATCTCACTTAAAGGACACTAAAGTCATTTACGTGAGAATAAATGCAACATAACCGTTAAGACCGTAAGCGCTTTATAAAATGGCAACAATCTGATTTTATTTACCTGGTCTTTTTTGGTGTAAAAGATTTGGAGTCGGGCTGTTCAAATTGCTGTCCAAAAATTTGCTGGGAGTTGAATATTAGCAAAAAAAAAAAAAAATCAGATTGAGGATTGATGCTCTCCTCTCTGGGCTTGTTGGCTCAGGTTGTCTTGGTGGGAACCTTTTTCTAAGGCAACTGGTTTTATTTACAGGTATCAGAATAAAAGGGGGTGGAATTCAGACTTTTAAATCATTTCCAGATTTAATAAGTAAAGAATAAGGAACAATTTATTTCTTTTCCTTCCACTTTCTAAGTGTGCAGAACTTGGTTCTAGTTTGTAACATCCAATTCCAACAAAAAAACAGGTGTGAATACTTTAACTGCACCCTTCTTTTACTTGTGACCTCCAAGATGACTAGCTACGTCTTCCTGTCGCTTTCCCTCTCTCCACAGTAACAGAACTGTAGCGAGGAGGTGGTGACCCTCTTTCTTTTTTCTTTTTTTTTTAAGCAGTCGTCATGTCAACGCAGGCTGGGCCGCAGCCGAAAACGGTAAAAAAAAAAATAAAAAAAAAACATAAAAAAAATCTGCCGCAGTCTGTTTCCAGAGGCATTGATTTGGAGTCCAGCAAATTGCTTATGAAAAGCATCCAGCGTGGGTGGCGGCGCAGCGCGGGGATTATGGAGCAGCTCTTAAAGAACGACAGTCTGAATGTTAAGATAGCATCAGCTGTCAAGGTGACTCTGGCAGGCTGCGCGTGTTGCCTGCCGCTTCCCAAAAATAGCTGATTTATTTTTTTTTTCCTCTGCCTTGCCCCTCCTTTTTCTTTTTCTTTCACACTTCTTTATCTTGCTCTCTTCTCTTCTTATTAACTCCTGCTGTTTTTCTTTTTTTCCTCCTTGTGCTTTTCCTTTTTAAATATCATTCCTTAAACTCCTCCCATCATTTTTCTTTTTTTTCTCTCCCCGTGATGCGACTGTTTCTTATCCTCTGACATCCTGTGCGTTCCCACGTTGTCAGCCTGTGAGTTTCCTGAACTTCCCGCCTGTGCTTCCTGTTTGTCTCTTCCTGCCCAGCAGCAGCAGCAGGATGTCCGACTTCAGCGAGGAGCCGCGCTTCACCATCGAGCAGATAGACCTGCTGCAGCGGCTGCGTCGCACCGGCATGACGAAGCAGGAGATCCTGCACGCGCTCGACACTCTGGACCGGCTGGACCGGGAGCACGGCGACAAGTTCGGCCGCCGCACCTCTTCCTCCTCTTCCTCCTCGTCCACCTACCTCGTAGGCGGGGCCAACAGCTCTGCTGCCAAAACAACCGCCACATCCTTCAACAATAACGCCACTGCCTCGGCAACAACCACCACCACCTCCTCCTCCTCGGCGACTTGCAACGGCGGCGAAGGCGGCGACCACTCCTCCTCCTCCCTTGTCGCTGCCTCGTCCACCACCTCCAAAATCTCCACGGCCACCCAAACACAGTTCAACAACAGCGGCGGGGGGCTGTCCCCATCGCCCAGCAACAGCTACGACACGTCCCCGCCCCCTGGGCCTCCACCGCCCTCGGCCGTGCTTCCGTCGCCCGTGGCGCTGGTGGCGCTGTCGCAGAACGGACGGGACAGCCTGGCCGCCACGCCCAACGGGAAGCTCTCACCGCCTCGCTACCCGGTGAACAGTGCGGCGGCGTCCAGGGCGTTCGGCTTCGAAACCGCAGAAGAAGACCTGGATGTAGACGACAAGGTGGAGGAGCTGATGAGGTGAGTGGTAGTGGCAGCTGGATGTGGGGGTGGTGGGATTTGGACTGTTACTTTCTCTCTCACACCTTGATAGAATAAGGCAGATGAACACATAAAGTGCCTCTGAGAGCAGCTTTAAAGGCCTTTTTGTTGTTTTTTTCATTATTTTTGCTTTTACTCTCGGTGCATTTTCATCATGAATAGCGTGGAATTGATGGCTCTTTTTTTCTAAGCTCGAAGGTTCATGATGAAAAAGGAGAGAAGCACATTTTCTTTCAGGGTTGCTGAAGTGCAGCTGATGTTGGAGCATCATTATTTCTTCTCAAAGCCAAGACAGCGGGTTCAGTAAAACGTCGCTTCAGCGTCACACCAGTTCTGTCTGGAGGTTTCTGAATGTAGAGGCATAGAAACGCAACGATCATAGGTTTAGCTCAGTTGTTTTTTTTTAAAGCCAGTATTGATTTTTTTATTTTTTTTCCCCCTAGAATTATAGAAGCATTTATTTTTGTACTTCCTACAAGAGACACTGCATCAGACGGCACAGTCTCTGAAAGAGAGGCCTTCTTATTAGGTATGTCCCAATATGATTATTTTTTTTTAACTTTGAGTATCAGCCGATGCGATATCATTATGAATCATGCCTTTTTTCCCCTCATAAATGGAAGAACTTGATTATATAACAAAACAGCAGAAATGTGAAATGACCTCCCGTCTGTTCTCAGAGCTTAAATGAACATCTGCCAGACCTTCTTACTGCTCCTCTGATTTAAAAGGGGCAGTATTAGGTCAAGTAAACCTTTTCTGAGCTTCACATAATTAGAAACATACATGCAGTGTTGCCTTGATTCTTTCATGAATGTTTAAGAAATCTTTTAATCTCCCAGGTGGAACCAAGGTCTGCCTTCGAGGACTAAGCTCCTCCTCTTAGCTGCTGTTTGAGCTTCTGCCTCACAGAGCGGCACCAACTCAGCTCCTTCAGACTAGCCAGCAGCAATTAGCAAACACCTGGTAGAACAGCACGTCTGCTGAGCTCATATCGGCTAACTTCTCAGTGAAACGCTAGTAAAAACATTGTTAAAGGGTTAATAGAGAAGCCATGTTGTGATGACTTCCAGAAAGCGGAGTTTTAGAAAGAGCAGGAGTTTTTAAAGCGACAGAGACCCAATTTCAAGGCGCAAAATCAGGACGTAATATTTTTGTAAGTCATGTTTTATAACAACTGAAGGGGACATGGTTATATTATTGGCATAAAATGTTGCTGTGCCTGGAAAACACATATTACTGCCCCATTTAAGATGTAAAAATCACTTTAGTTTTTGTAATAACTTTCCATTCTAGATGCTGGAACAGAAAGGCTTTGTTTTTTTTTTTCTTCTTCTTCTCCCTTGCTTTAATTATATCCACTTGATGATGACAGACATACTACCACTTATAAAATTATTGGCAGCCCTGTTAAAGCTCTCTTAAATTGAATTTGCAGCTACACACACTCTCCACTAATTTTAAATCCAGCCTTTTTATTTGAGAACAAAGTATATATTGCTTGCTGTTTTTTTTTTTTAATTTATTTTTTTTTATTTTTTTATTTTACTAAATTTGTTTGAACACAAAAATATTCTTCAATATAAGCCCTTCCAGTGTAAACTGTTAAAGATGACAACATGTTAAAAAGCATGCAAACTTTTGCGGTGAATCCAGTGCAGTGAGTTGAACATTTCGGTGTATGAAGAGGTCTTCTCTATAAGCCATGTCAGTCCAGCTGCAGTATGGAATCCATCTTCTCTGGAGATGATTTCTGTCAGCAGAAACGGTTCCAGTAGCCGCAGCCGTTTGCTGGGGTGCGGGGGGGTTTAATGTGCGAGCGTCATTAAAACGGATCACGCAGATCATCCGTAGTTCCTGCGAAGCCTATGTAGGTCACGTAGTTACATTTTGACAAATGAGAAAGCTCTGCTGGGTGCAAGTACAGCCTTGAAGCACGAGCTCTGATTAAATATTAGTGAAACAAGTTGGGACGCATTTGAAACTGTTTCAGCTTCAGAGAGGAGATGATATAAGAAAAAATAAATAAATAAAACAAACGACGCAATTGTTTGGTTTTGGATGAGGCAGGATTCTGCCCCGCACCTCGCTGGGAACAAAGCATGAAACTCCACTTATCATATGACATGGTGAGGAGTTAATTAGGCCCATTAGCCTGAAAGGTTCAGTGTTCCTAATCTATCACGGTACACGTGTTAGTCATTTCCTGCTTCCTTCGGAGCGCTTCACACTACATCCTGATTATCACACGGCCGTACGATCCTGTCCGCCGGTCCCATCACTCATTCTGCTTTAGACTGCACATGATGTAGAGCAGGAGAGGGCCTTGTTATACCTACTCTACAATACTCAAAGTAGGCTTTTTGTTGTTGTTGCTGTTGGAAAGGGATGTGTAAATTATACAAAACTTTAAAAGAGTTTTGCAGAAATCAAAAGTGAGAAATCTTGCACATTCTCTAGTCATCCATTAGAAAAACATGGAACCAGTGTAGTCATTTCTGACCAATAAAATGAAAATATAATAACCTTCTCCTTTGAAGATGCTTGCTGTAATTAGACACATTTAATAAGTTAATTAAAAGCACATTTAGGTGTAGCCAAGTCAGCTTTTTTTGAGTAAAAGTTTCTGGATAAATGTGGAATGCAAAGCAACAATAATTGGTATTGTAGTAAATATCTTGTTCTATTGTAAGTAGACCTGTCACATTAAACAATAAATCAATTGATTGCATGATAAATTAAAACTTAAATAATTTCAATTTTCATTATCCATTTTTCTTTTTCTCGTTTCTATCAAAACTGATCTTCAGTCTGGTGAATTGGTCTCAAATAGCCCTTTTTTAAAAATGTTATAAATTTTTTTGTTCAGAGACTTTAGAATTGATTTTATTGTTTCTGTTGCTTTTGTTTGTGCTGGATTTTTAAAATGTCTTCCGGTTTCAGTGTTCATCAGATTATAAAGAAGGTGAACTTATATTATCATGCCGTTGGCTTTATATCACTAAAATGATCTCAAAACAATATTGGTGTTTTTTCACCAAGTAAAATTCCTCATGAATGGCCTAATTCTAAGATTTTACGTTGATCATTTTTCCCTAATTAAATACAAAAAGCTTCCTTTTGTAAATTAAAACAAAACTAAAGATGGACATTCAATTTTGAAAAGATAAGTCTACATCAAACACCTTTGCTTTGACGCTGATCCAGTTAGATTTTTGGGAGCGGTTAACTTGTCAACAAAACCCGGCTACCCTTCTCATTCCTCTTTTAAACTGCATATTTCCTCCTCTGCAGGGGTCGGGCCTTTATGTTGGCACCCCCACCTCCTCCTCCTCTTCCTCCTATGTCTTGTACAGCAGCTCTTGCTACATTGATTCGCTGATGTCAATACAAGCAGCTTTTTTTCTTTCTTTTTTTTTTCCAGGCTCTAATTTTAGCCGCGCCACAAGAGCCCGACGTGGAGGATGTGTATATCGATGTCGAGAGTCGTGACGCGCTCTCGGGTCGAGGATTCTTGGGTGCGCTGCGTTGCAACTGAGCCCGCCTGGAGCTGGGCGGGGGCCTTCCTGTGGGAGACATTAACTTTTCTCCGTGTTATTATAGATAGACGCAGCAAACGTTGAACACCATTCCGTCCCCTGAGGCGAGTTGGTGGGGCCACGGGGGTCCTAAACCTGCAAATGTGTAAATATATATGTAGAAGGAAAAATGGGGGAGAGGGGCTGACTGGATGCCAGAAGGCAGGGTGGGTACACTGTGTGACTGCACTCTCCTGCAAGTCTCTGCATGTTTTTTATTTTATTATTTATTTTTTTCCCTCCTTCCTATTAAGTTGGTGGAAATGTCGCCTTGAAGACATTTTGAAAACACGTTGATTGCGTCTCCATTTATAGAGCGGCTGCCTTTGTGTTCCTGTGGAATGCGGCGCTCATTATGCATAAAGGAACAAAACGTGGTAAAGCTGTCAAAATGGAGGCCTGAATAAAACGGGAGGATTTAATTATTGGCTCGTGAATGACAGCTGTGGCGTCTGGGGAAAAGTATTCATACCCTTAGAGGATTTTGAAACTATAATCACGTTTCAGTGTTTTTATGTAGTAGACCCAAGCTCAGACAGGATGGATCTGTGGACGTCTGTTCCTCATTTTCATTTGGATTCAGGTCTGGACTTTGATCTGAGCTGTTCTATTAGAGCTCTGACTGTAGATCCGACTGGATCTACAGTCCTCCAACAGTCTGAAAGCCTGAACTGGGTTTCACCATAGAAATGGTGGGTAGACCAAAAAAAATCAAACTCTGGTCTGCCGACAAACCTGGGACTCTATTCGGTTCAAGTGAACTTTGGTGCAGCTTGAATGCATATGTGAACGCCAAGAGGACTGGAGACAGCTCCATAAGCAGGAAACGGACTACAGCGCAGGGCACTCTGGGTAAATGCAACCAAAACAAACGCACTAGCCTATCGCTAGCGGGAGAAATGTATCTGTGTCTCTTACCACACAAAAAAGAAACCCTACAACTGCTGAAATCTGACGCCGAGTTTGAGCTCAGTGTCTTCTTCAGAGATTTTCATGTCGTTTCCTTCAGTGGTTCTTTGTGCAGCGCCACCACAGGCGAGGAGGGGAACAGGTTTTTTAAAGTGTTTGGTTCGTTTGACACAGTGTATGAAAATATAAAAATGTTGCAATTTTGATCCTCGATCAAACCCAGTCTAATGGACTATCAGGTGTGAAACTGTTCTGTCTTGCAGATTCTTTCATTTCTGCAGCTCCTCCTGTGTTACCTTGGTTGCTTATCTAATTAATGCTCTGGTTGCCATGCCGATTGATTGCAACAGATGTTGGTTTCTTACTCTCTCTGTTCAGATGATGGATTGAACCGAGCTCTGGGAGATGATCGAATCTCAGGATGTTTTAGAACCAAACTCTGCTTTAAACTTCAAAAGTGCAAAAACAACAGCTTTAATTTAGCCTAAGTTTCAGACACTTATTCCACCTTAGGCTGTTATTGCTGTTTTCCATTCCTGCTACTTCTATCCCGGTCTACTTTTTAATAGTGTTGCTGTGTTTCTGTTTGCAGAAGGGACAGCAGTCTGGTCAAAGAAGAGATCAAAGCTTTCCTGGGGAACCGGAGGATTTCTCAGGCTGTCGTGGCTCAAGTGACCGGTTAGTAGCCCATGAATCATCTCTGCTGCCCACTCAGCAACTTTCTTGCAATATTTGGCAACATTTTCGACAAAAAGAAAATCTGTAACAGCCAAAATCGTAATCGCCAGGTCAGTCTTTTTAAAGCCCTGCAATTGGTGCACCACTATGTTAAATACAGGGATAATAAATGTTTGTTTGTTGGTTTTTTTGGTTGTTTTTTTTATATAGAATAATTTTTAATTTCTTCAACAAAAGTCCCAGTAAAAAAGTTGCCTTAAACTGAAGAGGAGAAAACCTTGATAATATAACTAAATCAAAATAATCTTCCCTCGTCGCTGCCATATTATCCCAATAGTTCACAAAATTATAAAACGTGACTTTCCATCCATCTGCACTCTAAACCTGCTTAGTTCTTAGTTTTTTGCTTTTTAAAAAAATAAATAAATAAATAAATTTATTTTAGCACCTAAAAATAGAAATAAAATGTTTCTAACTGAGTCTCTGTATCTGAGGAGTCCAGAGCACCATGTATGTAGAACGCATGCAGACCCCACATGGCGCCCTGGGTTGGTTAAGACCAACTAGTTGCCGTTTAACCGTCAGATTGTTGCATGTCAGGATCTGAGTTTCAGTAATGAAGATGTTATCACCCAAAGGGAAAAAAATGCATTCTTTAAGTTTCCCTGAAGTAAAACAGTCTCATCCATCACACATTACTATACAGCCTAATCTAAAACTCCCATCTACGGCTAATATAGCGTTCATATATATAATTAAACCAAGAGCAGAATCAGATGTGGAAGCTAAATAAGAGGCATTGTTTGTAAATTACCGAAGACGCCGAGGTGTATTTCTGTGATTGCCAGCTGTGATTGGAGGAGGAGGTGAAATCAAAGCCAAGATGGGAGAAAAACACTTCATCCTCACTCATCTTCTCCTCTATGCCCCTTGGGTCTCCGCTTTCTAATTATCCGCGCGTTGTTCCGACTCTGTGATTGGACACACGGCTTCCTTTTGCTTTCCAGGCATCAGCCAGAGCAGGATCTCCCATTGGCTGCTGCAGCACGGCTCCGACCTGAGCGAGCAGAAGAAGAGGGCTTTCTACCGCTGGTACATCCTGGAAAAAACCACGCCAGGTAACACAGAGGGTTCAAAAGAATCCCGGGGCAGATTTTCAGATGAGGAAATGTGACGTCATGGTGGATGTGGAGCTCTTCTCAGTAGTTCCTTCCAGGCTTTTCTTAGGAAGCATTAGCGTGGAAAGCTTAGTCTCCGGAGTGGATGCAGTTTCTCATTACAGTGTGTAATAAGATGAGCTGGAGGAGTCAGCAATGCAGAGATGAACGCTGATCTCACCTCTGCAAGATGAGACATCTTAAATGTTAGCATACACACACCTGAACACGTTTACAGTTTTAGAAAAAACAGCCCATACATGTCGAGATCAAAAATATTTACAAAAACAAGTACCAACGAGAACATGAGAGGATAGCATGATGGCTGCAGTTTAGAATAAACGATATAATATAATTTAGAAATATTTAATGGAACCAAAAATACTTGGGAGCAGCTGCATGTGCAGCATTTTTGGGAAATTGTTGTTGGCAGTTTTTACATAAGAGCTCCATATTCAACACTTCAAAATGACCAGTTCTGGAGTCACCTGTGCATGTTTACATAATCCAAGGATGGATACGAAGTGGTGTGATGTGAAAACGGTCTTTCCATTGCGGTTTTGTGAAATACACAAAGTTCGATGCGGCTGAATAACACCTCATCCTAGCTCAAAATTTTTTTATCAGAAACCTTCACTTTTTTCAAAATTGGTATTTCCATATGAATTTTTTTTCATAATTTCAAATTGCTGAATTTTATGTTCAATGGGAACGCATCTACTTGCCTATTTTAATCTCATGCTATGCTATGCAGGTGTTCTATCTGCATTGATGAAGTCTGACTCACTTCCAGATGCTGAATGCTTGAGGAAGCTCCAGCATCAGAGAATATTAGCTTGAATAATTCTACCATTCTATTATTGACCACTTGGAAGTTTATTCCTTTATAAGGAATAAAAAGACGTTATGGGAATACTGATACAGCAACGCACTGTGTTTCTACTAGTGGCTCTGCAGTTCTGGTTCTTTCCCGTGGGAGAACATGTGCTCCCCGTTTACCACTCTGGTTACCCAAACCACTGTATTTCAGTTTGCGTCTCCTGACCACAAACACACCTGCACCCAGACGAGCGGCTTCGCTCTCTGTGCAGCAAGTTCCTTTGTAACCGATCGCCGGTTCTGCTGCTGCTCCAGGTGCCACTCTGAACATGCGGCCAGCGCCACTACCTCTGGAGGAGATGGAGTGGAGGCAAACCCCGCCGCCCCTCGCCACCGCCCCCGGAACCTTCCGGCTGCGTCGGGGAAGCCGCTTCACCTGGAGGAAGGAGTGCCTGGCTGTGATGGAGAGGTGAGGGTGGAGGAGACGGCTTCATAACGCCGCGGTTATTTCCTCCAGGAGTAAAAGGCAGTCTGGACAATGAAATGACTTCCAGTGTCTGCAATATCAAACATCAGCCCAACAATATTGTTGATATTGTCCTTTGTTGTTGTGAAATTAAATGAATCGGTGTGATTATTATTTCCAGCTACTTCAATGACAACCAATACCCAGATGAAGCCAAAAGAGAGGAGATAGCCAACGCCTGCAATGCTGTCATTCAGAAACCAGGTGAGCTACACTAACAACTCCTCACTAAAGAATAAATCAACTTTTATTTCACATAAGTCATATTCTTTTTTTGGCTGTGCTCCAGTTCAGCCTTGGTGGTGATGTTTGTCCTGTCTGGTTTAGACACAACTAAACTTATCTTAGCCTGCAAAGTTATGCTAGCACTTTACTATTTCCTTTAATTTTGAAAGGTTAGCAATTGACTGAAAACAGGGCATGTCTTCACATCCTTAAAAAGTCTTAAATTCAATCAGACGTAAAAATAACTTGCCCTTAAATATATTAATCACACGTTTTAAGTTTTGTCATATCAGGACTATTTAATCTTGTATATTCTGTTTAGTTTTGTTTTCTCACAGGACTTTACTCAAAGTTTGAGTCGTATAAAAATGTCTTCACTGCATTCTGTAACTTGAGGCAGTAGCAGCTAGCGGTAACTAGCTAGCATATTAGTTTTTTTTTTGTTTGTTTTTTGTTTATTTATCACTGGTTGGCTGGATGACATTCATCTTCACCATTGGCTCACTTCTGTTGCCAATCAGTAAACTTTATTTTATTTTTTTTTACATTTGTCACAATACAGATCCTAAATTCTATTCATAATGGTCTTAAAAAGTGGCTAAAAGATTGTGGATCATAAAATATGTTCTATTTGAAGTGAAGCTCAACTTAAAATGCTTTACTTCCTTTTCCTGTTTCTAAGGGAATTGTTCAGAGTACCCAAATTGAGTCCTTAACATGCATCAATTGGAGATTATTTCTCAATGTTTCAGCTTTATCTGGTTTGATTTGAACACTGTGTGAACGTCTGTCTCTACCTGTAGTGGCAAGGAATGCAGCCGTCTCTGTGGGTCACACAGAGGTAACGGGCGTAAAATATACTGCAGCGTTTTGTTTTCAGACTTCAGTGCGTCAGAAATCGCGAAGGAATCTCAAATGCCGCCAGCGACGTTTCTGTGAATCTAAACATTCTGGAAAATATTTCCATTAATTAAGAGGCGTGTTAAAGCAAGACTGCTTTGTGTGTTTTCTCCATAGGGAAGAAGCTGTCTGATCTGGAGAGGGTGACCTCCCTGAAAGTCTACAACTGGTTCGCTAACCGGCGCAAGGAGATCAAGAGACGAGCTAATATTGGTAACGAGGGCGCCACTTGCTGGCAGAGCACTTTGTGTTCTAACGAACGAAACATTTAATATTTGATGAACTGAATGTTCACCATAAAACTGATAATCCATCCTCTTCCTCCAAGAAGCAACAATCCTGGAGAGCCATGGGATAGACGTTCAGAGTCCAGGTGGACACTCCAACAGCGACGACATTGATGGGAATGACTTTGCAGAGCAGGTAGAGTGGATTGCGCGCACGCACGCACACACACACACACACACACACACACAGAACTAAGCAGCAGCCTGTGTGCTTGGCATAAAACTTGAACATAAAAAGACGAGCTGCGGCGTTTCAACTGCTGCTTACCTCGCGAAACTCTGTAGTCAGCTTTCACTAAATATAGAAAAAGCACACTAGCTTCACTCTGATGCATTGCCCTCATTAACAAGCCTTCCTGTTGTTGGAACAAATGGAAGCAGAAGTAAGGCAGTGAGCCGTCTCTGTCTGTTCCCTCGTGTCAGGCCTGCGACCTGCCCTACTTCGACAAGAGACCTCTCAGCCGACCGTTTGGCCTTTACCGCCTGGAGCCCACCTCACCTACACAGGTAACTGAGGGCTAGATTCACTGGTGTCCTCATGACAGGGGCATGATGGGAGGGACGAATGCTGAAACCTGATTGGCTCAAAGAGAAATGTACATGAAATGCACTGATTTTTTTAAGGTAAAATTTGGAATAGAATGGGGCTAAAATGCTCTAATCTACATCAGGGTTGTAATAGTATGCAGTTTGAGTTTGAAGACTGTTTTGAAAAAGAAAAAGGGAAAAAAAGCTTGCTGTTTGCTTATTTAAGCTTTAACTAAACCCCGTATGAGAAAACAACCCGACCCAAACAAATTTTGGAAAAGTCCACCCAAAGTGACACTGAGGAGCGTCGCCACTATTAATTTGTCATTAAATCTGATATCCCTAAATAAAACCATGCACCACTGATTACCTGCACTAATCATCTAATTATATTATAACACACAAGTGGATTATGGGAATAAACACCGCCGTTCTACTGACTGAGTTTGAGACATGGGGTGAATTTTTTAGATGAAAATACCTTAAGCTACACTTTTCGAATTATTTAAAAGAAACATTTAATACACAATGTATCTTTTCCTTCTACCTCAGAAATAAGCTGATTTGTGTTCATCACCTTAAATTCCAAAAAGATGCATTATTATGTGACAAACTGTAGAAAGTGAGCTGAAAGGCTGATAACGGATTGACTCCAGTCTTCAGCAGAGTACTGCAGCTTATGAAGAGTTGATCATCAGACATCCTGTTTTCATTTTCCCCTGTTAGGACGACAGTGCGGCTCACAACGAGCATCAGGACCCCATCTCTCTGGCCGTGGAGATGGCTGCCGTCAACCACACCATCCTGGCGCTGTCCAGAACCGGAGGCGTGCCCAACGACATCAAGACCGAGTCCCTGGAGGATGAATGAAGCGCTCAGGAACCGGGACGGAGCGAGGGAACAAAGCCCAGTCGAGACGGGGGACAATGGGGAGCGTTTAAAAAGACAAAAAGAAAACAAAAAAAAGACCAAAATAATCCGACTTAGTAAAATCGTCTCTGCTCCTCCCAGAACTTCCATGTAAAACAGTGATTCCCCCCAACTCTCCTCCCCCCTCCTCACCCTATTTTACTCACTATACTGACCCAGCTGGCGGACATTGCTACTGTAGGCTTTGTGACAGAAGAAGCAGCAGCCAGTTGTGAACCTCCCGCCTAACGGTGGCTCCTCTCTGGGACTGGGTCTCCCAGGAACTCCTCTCCCTTCCCAAAACAGGATACCTCTTCTTCTTCTTCTTCTTCTTCTTCAGTTTTTCTCTCCTCTTCCTTCCCTCAGCAGCCTGGTCGTCTGAGCCGATCCTCAGTCTCACCTCAACCTCAGAAAAAAAGAAAAACGACGCACTGTGTATATATAATGGACTTCTAAAGGTTCTCAGTCTCCCTCACCTCATGACATACTACCTACACCCTCAGATTCACCTCTTCGCAGTGCAGAGCATCAGAAGAGGAGCCATCCGCTGATGAAGAGCGTCTCCTCCTCTTCCTCTCCGGCCGCGAGGCGGGCGGCGGGGATCGTTTGACGCCGGCGCGGGTCCGCTCAGTCTCTACTGAAGTTCTGCTTTCCTTTCCCTCGCAGTCGCGCTGCTACATTCGATTGACGCCAAACCAACTTTGCAAAATGTCTGTTAAGAAGTAGCCTTACCTCCCCACAGCCGGTTCTTCATACTCCACCGTTCCAAAGCGCACAAACAAAATCTGCACAGTTCAAGTTTCTACCCAACAGCAGCTGCAGCAGGGTTTTTATTATTTTTTTAAATTTTTAATCTCTTATGTTAAACTCCACTCAGAGTCGTTGAGGATGAATCAGCCTCCCTAAGATGTCCAGTAAGGGAACAGTTGCTTTGTTTTCCATGCCATCCATGCCAAAGGAAGTGGCTCTGTGCTGAGTGAACCCAAAGTGATCTCAAACTCCTTTGGTGTAGATTCCTCCTCAGTGTTGAGTGAAGCCTCTCCAGCTGCAGTAGGCTTGACACTACAGCAGGCCTGTGTCTGGACTGGTAGGTATTGGCAGGCACTTATATTATACCCCTAAGCTATTTACTACTTCTGTGACGCTGCCTCTTTATAATGATAATAATGTAAGCTATGTGCTTTGTTTTTTTTATACAGCAGTTATTAACTTAGACTGAATCCACACTGGAGATAAATATCAAAGAACTCTACAAACTTCTGTTTATTTTATTTTTTCTATTTCACCTATAAATAACCTCAAAGGGAAGCGTTGAAGGGAATCAGTCACTTCAAGTGTCTTGGTTTCTTGTTGTCCTCAATGAAAGTTCTCCAAAACCCTGGGTGTAGATGAGCCCAGCTTCCTCTCTACTGCAGATGTATTACATTGTGGCAAGAAGTCAGGGAAAACCGCTAGCTTAGCATTGTCCAAAAATTGCTCTTAGTGTTGATAAATGTTTGGAAGTGGTGCAAAAGTTCCCATGATTGACAGTTTGAGTCTCTACACTGGGGTTTAGTCTGCATCGTTCACTGCACCACAGCTCATCTTGGGGTTCAAATGGAGTTGGTAAATTCCTACTTCCTGGTTGGGGAACGACTGCAACTCTCCTCTGAAGTCAGATTTTCCACGGGGAAACTGGGAGCAACTCCAACTACCCAAAGTTACGACTTATAAGGTTGACTTTGAATTTAAATATTGCTGCTACATGTGGCGCCCATGACTATAACCTGAACAAATGAAAAGCAGTGTTTGCTTATGGAAAGTAAAGCTTAAAACGTTTGTAAAAATGTACTGGAGACGTTTGTGGCGTCACCATGTTGAAATTCCAATTTTTTATTTTTTTAAAAAAAATCAGGTCTGACGTCAAAACCGACTCTGTTACGTCTGAGGTAACTGGAATACAGCATAACTATGGATTGTATGTAAAGCTGAACCCAGTAATCGGGTAATAAGTTAAGCCAATGTAACCCTAAATGTCTCCCTTTTTCTAATTGTGTTGGTTGCCAACCCATTGGACATGCCCCAGCCATGCACTGGGTAAAAAACAACACAGAGTAATGTTCACTGACAGCAAGTTGGAGTAAAAATTATACACAAATCAAGAGAAAATATTACATTTGTGCAATAAAATGTCAGATAATGCTCATTTACAGTTCTTAACTCTACATGGCAACAATATTTGACATGGGGTGTTTATATTTTTGTTCAGTATGTTGTTTTTTGGTTTTTTTTGAGTTAAGTCAAGGAAAATTGAGCACGTTTTAAATAGAACATCCATTCAAAATCCTCCCATAGAGTCAAACTGGTGTCAGTAGCTCCATTTGTAGGATTACATTAGACTTCAACGCATCATTGGAACTTTCCAGCTTCTCATCCAAGTTGGTCAGCCATGGCTCATTGAAAACTTGTAATTGCTTTGATAGCCGGAGGCATGTAGGGGCTGTGGTGGCATCCACCGTTTCCCATGAGCTGCAACGCTAAAGAAAACACAAGATGATGTCTTAATGGTGACATTTGATCCAGTATTGAAATAGTTGAAGCAGCAGATCTAAGCCTGTAATGGGCTCTAAACTAAAACCACTTGGTAACCGCTGCTAAGCTAATAGTCACCACTCTTGTTTTTGTATTCATCTTGTTCTCAGACTTTAATACTGGAGAAGAGGATGGAATATTTTTCAGGGAAAAAAGACTCATTATTGCTCATAAGTTTTAAGTGGTCTGCGTTTCTGATGCATCAAAACTTCTCAAACTATAACCATGTGTATTGTATGATGGCATATATACCAACATTTTAATTAACTTGTAAAGATGAGCTAATTGATGTTATTCAATACAGAGAAGCACATACAGCTGCTAAAACTATGTTCTAATGTTTAACGTTTATGGTTTTGATACATAAACCTAAGTAAAAATATACAAACTCAACTAAAACTAAATTTAGTTCTTATTTAACATTTCTTATTCAGAATATTCTAGCTTTTTCTCTGTTTTGCTCTTTAGATTTATACAAGTCTAACAACCTAATATTAGTTGGGCTATCTGCTGAGGTAGCTGGGCCAGTTGACAATTATAGGTGTTAAACTGTTAACTTAAGAGTGGTTGATGGCACTCCTTTAGTTTTTACACAAGCACTGAATTCACTAAATACAGTTAGAGATCTGGAGAAAGGTGAGGCTATGCTAGGCTAGAACAAACATCAAAAGATTTAAAAACTCAATGTTTTCTGTTAGTCTATACTGCTTTGAATATGTTTGTGATCTAAAAATCATGTTTATTTTTGTATGAATATCTTATACAGCTATTATTTTCTGTATGGAAATAAGTCAACTTTGTGAAACTTTCACTGCTCTTGGGGGCCCCCTGTAGGTTCAGGAGAGGCTATGCAGATGCTTATGTCGGTTTGCCTTGAGCTCATTCAAGATGCAAAGTGAGGAGATATTTTTGGACAAAGTCAGGCTAGCTGTGTGTTTTCCCCGCTTTTATGCTTCTATTCTACCTTCACGCTAATACTTTTTACCAAAAAAAAAAAATAAGTGAATAAAATTTTTAGGCCGCCAGGTACATGCAAGACTGTCCAATGGTTTTGGAGAACTGAAGAAAAAAAAAAAACCTCATGGCAGGAAAACATATCTTGTGATTCTTCATATCTAAAATGATTTGATGTTTGTGATGAACCAGGTTACATGTTACAACACTGAAAGTGTTTAACTTTAGTTTTTTTTTTTGTTTTTTTTTTTCATGCTCATAACTCCCCATGCTGGGTTCTGGTCTAGAAAAGCTAATCAACAGCTTCTGCTTGTAAGCAGCTAAAAAAACAAAACTGGTTTTTAAAGGAAGTGGTTAAAAAAAAAAAAAATTGTATGTATTTATGCTAATTTTTTTTATGGTAATGTACAAAGACGAATGATATGCTTTGAAATGAAACATGCTTTATAGTTAAATTAATGCTTTTTCATTTTACCAAACTTATTTTTCTATTATCGTTTTAGCATTTGGCTGTCCTCCATTGTCCGACTGAGCAACAGTTTCATGAAAAGGCCAACAAAGATGCACCTTATGAAAAGTATTGATGAGTAAGCTTGAACTGTAACCTCCGTCAGTGTACTACAATACAGTTATACGCACGTTAGGGCTGGTGTAGCATTAACACGTCACACATCGTATCTGTGATGGATGTCAGTGTCTCTACACACTAACCAGATCAGTTCAGGTTAATGAAGGGAGGAACCCTGCAGAGTACGTTCAGAGATTTTTCTCTCAATAACTCGTATTCAGATGTCTGCCTTTAACTTTGACATGCCATGATCTGTCAAACTACTGGTTTGTGCGTGTGTGTGCGCGTGTGTGTGTGTGTGTGTGTGTGTGTGGTGGACGCTTACCAGAACGGAGGCGTCCTCTTACGGTGTGGCTACGTGTCGGTCAATGTCTTCAAGTGAAATGCCACCCGGTTCATCCCACTATCACTTAGGAACAGAGGACTGAATGCTGTCGTCTCAATCTCAAATATAGTTAAGTTCAAAATTACTGTATTGCCCATTTCAGAATTTAGTGCCTTTTTTGGACAGTAGACTGTTCTGTAATTAAGATGTAGTATATAAACATTTTTTGTACAGTTTCGTTGTCCATTTTTTAACTTGTGTTTATTTTAGTATGATATCTATAAATATATATATATATATATAATGTACAAGAGAATAAAGCTATATCAATGACGTTACCCATCTTGTCTTTTGTCCAGTCCGAAGAGAAGAGAAACATCAAATCAATATCTTGTCTTTATTTTCAAATAAATAAGCATCCAAAGCAATTAAATTGATCTGCCTACATGCAAATGTGTAATATATATATATAAAAAAACGTTATGAATTAGAAATTACTCTTAATTTCCCCTCTCCAAGTATTTTCACTCGCAAAAAAAAGCCCTAAAACAATCAACACACATGCTCAGCAGGAAGACAACCCATTTAGAGTAGATATTGTTATTACTATAGTAATCAGAGTGCAAGTTTGTGTGAAAGTAGAAACATTCATTCAAGAACCAGATCGATCTCATTGATCAACACTTCTGAGTTGCAGCAGGAAACATTTTGGCTGGACATGATCAAGGCACTCATGTTGAGCAGTAGTTAAGGCACAGTAGTCCACTCACTCACTCACATGCTCCAAATACACAAATATCATCCGCAAACAGCGTAACAATGTTAAAAGACAAGAAAAGGGAATATGTAAATAAAAAAAATTGAATTCAAGTTGGAATTAGTGTCATCTAGTGAGCTCATTCCACAGTATTAAAAATTCAGAGAAGTTAATACAGTTCTCATCTTCGGTACTTGTTAACGCAGGAAACCTTTTTCATATGAAGCTTCTAAACAGCTGAGCCATGTAGGCTCATGAAGGCAGCTGGACTTCTGCACAACACTGCAGAATGTGCTTCTGTGGTTTTCAATGTCTCTAAAATAAATACTTTTCTGCAAATCTCTACTTGAAACATTCAATATTTATGTATTTGTCAGTGAAGTGATACCAGCCGTTCACACAGCAGCTCTCACAGTGAAGGGCCAGACACTGAATCCTAGATTAAACTTCCACACGTACGCCACATTTCAAGTGTTCCACGATTTGCGGTTCTCTCCTCTGCTGCGGCCGGCCGATCCCGTCTCACCTTTCGCCAGGGCGGTAAGAGCTGCCAAGTTGGGACTGGACCCGGACAGGTTGGCACTACGACGCTTTTGCTGCTGGCGCCGGCGTTTGGCTCCCCCACGGGTAATCCTGTCGGGCCTCACAAGCACTCCGTAGCCCGGGTTGCAGTGGAAGTAGTGCTTCCCGCCTACAGAGCCGTCGTTCTTTCCTGCAGACGGACCAACAGAGATCCGTAAGGGGTGATGAGAAAAATCTGAACAGTAACGAGAGTCGTGTTTCTCACCTGCCGGGACCTCCAGTTCAACTCCGACCCAGGTCCCCTCGGCAAAATCCGTGGGCCCAACATACCGCACCGTCCCACTCTTATTGGTCCCCACAGACACAAACTCCCCTTCCTTCAACCAGTCGGGAAGAACGTCCGAAGCGACTTCGTCTCCTTCCTCTAAGTCCGAGATGCTTTCCAGGCTCTCTGCCGGCACCGAGAGGTTGAGTCCCGCCCCTAGGCTGCCTCCCCGCCCCATCTGTGCCGGTTTACCGCCTTCTTCACCCACAATCTGCTGGAAAGACTTGAGGTCTGAAGACTTGACTTTCTGAATCTTGAAGGGGTTGACTGCCGACGAACTGGACTTGGAGGGTTGGGCGGCACCGGTAGCAGCTTTGGTGGAAGACTCAGAGAGTGGTTTTGGACTGGCCTTAACTGTGTCTGAGGGTTGGATGAGGGTGCTGTTTGTACCGGAGGGTTCAGGCGGTAACTTTTGTTGGGGTGGATCTTTAGGGTTAGAGTCTTCCATAGGTTGAGCAGCAGGAGTCTGGTTTACATCTGGAGGTGGATCTTGAACACCGTCAGAAGCTGCCTGGTCTTGTTCCTGGTGCTGTGCAGCGATAGATTCTACCAGATTTTCATCTGCTTGCGTTTTACTCAGGAGTAACTGATCGGGGTTATCCTCATTTGTAGCAAAGATGTCTGGATGTTTTGTTGGAGAACCTTCAGAAGGATCCGTTAGCTGCGATTCTTCCTGTTCGTCGTGTCGTTCTCCCAGCGAATCAGTGTGATTCTCTGAACCGTTGGATTGCTCTAGTTCAGTAGTGTCAGTAGTTGGAACTTGGTTTTGTTCAGCCTGGTTTTCTGATTGTGTTTCTGTACTTGCAGCAGCTTCTGCCAGACTCTTTGAATCAATGGACAGAGATGGATTTGTCTCTTGTTCACAGAGATCTGACTCTGGCTGACTTTGGTCAGTACTCGAGGCAGCCGGCTCTTCGGTTAAACCCAGCTTTTCAGGCGAGAACTCCTCCCTCGCTTCATCATCTTCCTCCACGTCGTCTGATAACAAACTGGGCAGGTCCCAGCTCAGCGTGTAGACGTCTGAAAGCCTCGAGGCGGACATGTTGGACAACACGTAGCCGCTGGATGTGTCACTAGCTGAAGCGGAGCTGGAGTCGTCGCTCTTTGGGATGATTGGAGGTGGGAGGGGGACTGATCTGGGGACCTCCGTTTGGACATCAGCGGGAACCTGAATGAAAACACAACCTCATGATGGTTTCAGGCACAGTGTAATGTGCATTTGGAAATCGGGCATCTTTCAAATGTTGTTACACTTAAACTCAAAACTGTCACCGGTCATAAATAAAAGGTGTGAGAAGCCATTGGTCAAGACTTAGACCTCTCTTCCGTGACACCCAGGTTAACACTCCCCCCTTCCTTTGGTGATGGTCTCGACCTTGAGGTCTTCTCCAAGGAATCAACAAAATTACTCCAAGAACCAATCAATGAGACAAAAAAAAGTCACAGAACAGCAACCTCTAAAGCTCTGCAGGACTCACTTTCCTCTGTTAAGGTCAGAATCCATGACTCAAAAAATGAGAGAAGGAAAAAATAACACAGCTGTCCAAAACCGATAGTCTCAAACTGATAGGTCTTGATAGAATTATCAAGACCTCTTGATAATTCCCAAGGATTTTAGAAAAATATTCTGTAACACTTTATTTGAAGTGGTGTGCATAAGACTGACATGACACTGTCATGAACATGACATAACACCTGTCGCGTTTATGACATGACGGAGTCTTCATGAACGTTTACGACTGTCGTCATAAAGTGTCGTTCGATAAATAATGACAAAGTTGCATTAAACTCATATTAAAAGTCCATTAAAATAGTCAACTTTGCGTTAAAAGTGTCATTATTTACAAAATGATACTTCCTGACATAAGTTGTAAACATTCATGAAGACTCCTTCTTCATGACAGGTGTTATGTTGATGACAGTGTCGTGTCAGTCTTATGTAACACATGTTACCAAACATTCTGTAGAAACAAAAATGGAACCATTAGGAAGATTTACTCCTGGCCAAAAACTAAAAGCATTTCAGAAAAAGACTATCCTAGCTAGCCTGAGCATTAACGGCAGGAGAGCTAGTGCAAGAGGGAGGGTGTGAGCTGCACGTACCCACGCATGATTGACAGCACCAAGACCCTCCCCCAGGCTTCTGATTGGTTGTTTCTGACCGAGCGGATGGCAGGAAGCCCACAAAGAGGAGCTCGATTTTTATCACATAGTGTACTGTCAAGAGACGGTGACAGTTTTAACAAATGAAAGACGAAACAAAATATATAAATATATATAAACTTGAAAAGCCTCACATATGCCTAAATTAAAATAATCCGTCAGAAAAATGAGGCCCAAAACACCAGAGTGTTGTACAAAGCTCACTGCCAATTACCACCAACGCTTGATGACTTTTTCCCCCTAACAATGGAAATCAGAATTTGTAAACCGCTTGTTATGTTTTTACTCGGCTTATCTGAACCGTTTAAGAGCAACAAGAACAAAACTAAATCCAAAGGAGGGCAAATGCTTTTTGCACAGCAGCATAAATGTTCTAACACACAAACGTGGGAAAGTCCTGTTAAATTAAATTTTACTGATTAGACAGAAACAGTCAAATAGACGCCGTATGGCTTTCCATAAACCATCTATAGGAATCCAGGAAGTGCTTCCTGGCCGACTCACCGGCTGTTGATGTTTGCACATGTCCTCTTCGACGCTGGCCGACTGAACCACGATGCGCGGAAGACTCTGCGGCCGAAACAACGTCAACATGTTCATGTCTGTCCACATAAAATCTGCTGCATTGTTTTTTGTTACCCATCAAATAAAAGTGATTATCTGCTCAGAGACGAGCGAACACACCATCATATTCTCCAATCTAATAACCCTCCTACATTAACAGAAAAATAAATAGTTGAACATTTCATTTGTTCCAGTGATCAGCAGGTGGGATGTTGATATAAGATATTCAAAGTGCAATTAGGATATTTGCTCCGTAAATCACTGATAATCACGATAAACTGGAGAATCAGTCGAGATAATTGCATCCTAATGATAATTGTGTTTGTGTTCATTTGTCTCATTTTAGCATTCATGCTACATGCAACTCTTATAATTTGTGCACTGATTAAATCTTTGCCACTTTGCTCTCCAACCGTTTCCCCACTAGAATAAAACCATAATTATACTTTTTTTTTTAATATCTGGTTGTAATTTCAGGCTAATAAATCAGTACAGAGGCCCAACTGGGAGTTCAGCAGGCAGGTAAAGAATCAGAGTAAGGCGGATTGGTTCGCCCTGGTCGCCGCGCCGCATGCTCCATCCGCGGTTTGATTCGGATTAAAAGTTTTTTTTTTTGTTCGGAGAGGAGCCGATGGCCGGAGTTTACGTCAGACAGCAGGTCAAAAACGTCTATCCTGCCCATCGGCGACTCGGGACCAGAAACCTGCAACGCAACGCAGAGGCTCAGGCGGCAGCATGCAGGAGCAGCTCTCTCATGCTAGTTCTGATTTATTAGTATTTTTGTAGACTTTTGTTCATTGTTATTAGTATTTTTGGAACAGTCACTCCCTCTGGTTTTGGAAGGACTTTGACTCACTTTTTTCAGTGATGTCATATGTCTATCCATGCCAACAAGGTGTTTTTTAACAACAGGGAGCAACTGATCAGCGTCTGAAAACCTCAAGTAATACTTTAAACTATAAAGTAGAGAAGGAGGTTCAAATGAAGTCCTAAGCATCTCTTCCATTGATCAGAATAGGCAAGGATCTCGTCCCCTACTCCAACGTCTCCCTGTGATGTTTTTAGTCTGATTCAATCGAACTTTATTCCGTTTGCCTAGAATTAAATGTCTGGTTCGTTTGGGGAAGTGTGGCTGTGGATCAAAAAAAGCGAACTCCGGTCCACCTAAAAATCTCCGTTTGGTTGAAGTGAACTCTGTCGTGGGTTCGAATGCATCTGTAAACGCCAAGTGGACTGGAGACTGCTCCAAAAGAAGGAAGCAGACTATATAGCGCAAGGCATTCTGGGTAAATACAACCAAAACAAACCCGAGAGTCTGGTGCTAGCGGGAGAAATGATTTGTGGTGTTTTGCCAAAGACAAACAAAAATTTTCTACAGTTGCTAAAATCTCCATTTTTGTTTAAATTTCATGAAGAAGAAAGTGGCACTCGGTGTCTTCTTCAGTGGTTTTTGTATCGCTTCCTTCAGGTTTTTTAAAGGGTTTGGTTTGTGCAGTGTGAAAGTGAACCGCAGTGTGAAAGTGAACCGCAGTGTGAAAGTGAACCGCAGCAGCTGAAAATCTAACATCTGTTAGTCCGGTAGAATCTGTTTGACTGGGGACCAACGTTCTAATGAGACAAGGATTTCCTCTGATGGATCCTCCTGATTGGTTGGAATATTTGGTCAGTCAAGGCGGAGTCAGGTTGAGATCAACATCTCCTCCGAGACCATCAATCCAATCATAACTTGGTGATGACCTGTCTATTGTCCAGCATAGATCAGGAAGCTGAAACGTTGACTCAATTAGACGCCGTCGTTCTGTGACTGAGCTGTTGGTGCGTTGAGCTTCGTCAGCGTCTGACAGAACAGCCTCTAAATAGAGCAGTGGCCTGAAACGACGAGCCAGCGAGGTCTGACGGGTTTTCACCTTGACCCAACGCCGCCGCCGCCTGGCGCTTCTATCAATAGCTTCCCATCGTGGCTCAAGGTGCAAATCAGTCCAATCAGCTGCGGAGGTGTCTGGCTGCCATGAGAGAGCTGGAGACCCCAGATTGCAATGCAACATTTGTGGGAAGGTTTATAGGACGATGTGGTGAAAATCAACTCTACACACTGTGCTTCTGTCTCAGAGGTGTTTGTGTGTGCGTGTGTGCGTGTGTGTGTGTGTGTGTGTGTGTGTGTTTCCATGCAGAGGCTCAGCTGGGATCCCAAATACAACAACATTTCTAGTCTCTGTGCTGATTACATCCAGGCTGACCTGACTAACTGGAGCTGGCAAATTACAATACAACAGGACTTTTAATTTGCTATATATAAGGTAGGACATGATTATTTGGGTTAAATGTGATTAATTGACTAATTAAACTAATTTATTAACTGATTTGCTGAAAGAACTAAATATTCAGAGCAGTAATTAAGCCAAAACTGTGCAAACAATAGATGCAGTTTGTATTTCAGATGAAAACCTTGTTTGTCTGTAAATCTGTTCAATTCCCCAGGTGGTATAGTTTCAGCTTCACCTGGGTCAAATTCTGTTAAATTAAAAATCCTATTAAGAACCTTTTGCTATCCGATTATTAGTTCATTTAAAAAAATAAACTGCTCATCCCTACACTTTAATAAAGTCAAACAGAAAGGCCTGAGATTTTCACATGTTGACGTTAAAAGTATATTTTTAGCTGCAGATACCCCTTTGCTGCAAATGATCAAGCATTTACTAAAAAGAAATGCTGCGCTATTGCAATTTAGGCCATAAAGTGCTTAAAAAAAGGGAATAAAATTATTTATTTGCGTTTTTTATGTGTTTCTCATATTGTACAAAAAGGCTCAAGTAGTTAAACGAAAAATCTGCAGAAAGGGGCAATTTTCTATCCAATCGTCAGAATAACCGATCAATCGTCAGAATAACCGATCAATCGTCAGAATAACCGATCAATCGTCAGAATAACCGTCTGTTACAGCCCTGATACAGGCAGGGAGTCTGACACAGATCCACCTCAGGCTCCAGAGACTTTGAGGCATCAATACAATTTTTGTTGAAACAATTATGCTCTCATCTACATAAGTACTGTTTCCATAGCAACCGAACAAATGAAACTGGCTGCTGATTAGACGGGGAGATATGTATGGTCTGGGCCGTAATCTGAGAGCCGTTTCAGAACCGGGAGAGTACCTGCTGCGGGCCGGCCGCCGGCTCCCGCTCCTCCCTCCCCGCAGGCAGCAGGGACTTCAGCAGCTTGGGGACGGCCTTCACTGGAGAGAGATAAGACGCAGCGACGCCTGAATGCGCTGAGCGTGAGGATGGAGAGGTCGCAGGAGCAGACGTGGAGAGAAGACGAAGAAAGAGAAGAAGGGAGATGGGAGGGGAGAGAGGAGCGAGAGTGAAAGAGATAAGCTTTTTGATGCAGAGCCAAGCTGAGATCCTGAAAAATGAAGTCGCCACCGACACACAGAGGCAGCGACGCAGGAGGAGACGCCTCAGAGCTGCAGACGGAACGGTTCGAGATGAAGAAACGTTTAGCAGACGTACCCGTCTCTGCGTTCAGGTTCTGGGTCACGGCGCCGGCCAGAGAGCGTCTGGACGGAGGGGGGTCCACTGAGAGGTCCTGGTGGCTCTCCCAGCCCTGCAGGGGGTCAAACAAAGGTCATACAAAGGTCATGAGAAGGAAGGTTCAGCTACCCAGAACTTAGAACAGTCTCTGACAGCCAGCAGACGCATAAAAAGATTCCCACTGACCTGGAAAGGAAGGAACAAGTTCCATGATTTTCATTCTATTTCCATGGAAAGTTTGATGTACATTTGTAGTCAGCCTCTTACACTCTGATACCCGGAAATAAAATGGAGTGCTACCACTTTCAGACAACACTTTGCTGCTTTTCTTTACCAGTGACAGGAACTCAGCCATAAACACACAGTATAGTATTGTGTCAGATTCCTAAAATAATGGCCTATGTCAAGGACAAAAGTTTTTTTGTTTTTTTGGCCAAAACATTTTTTAAAAAAGAAAGAGGTTGTGATTTTTTAAAATCTCTTTTAGTTAAAATAAATAAATAAATAAATAAATGGACATTATTTTAGGAAGGTGACAAGTTTCCTTCAACTGTCACATAAAATATCATAAAAATAATGAAGTTTGACAAACTAAAAATAGATAAAAAGCTAAAGTCATGAATAGCTTAGTATTTAACCATCTACGGGTTTTGTATTATTATTTATTAATGTTACTTTATTAATGTGATGAGCTTTAATTTCACATTTTAACTCAACTCAGGTAAAATAAACATAATCATAAGGTACAACTTTTGATTCTGTTTGGTTGGTTGCAGAGTTTTGCATCCAGTTTCTGTGACTGCAGCATTTTTAGTTTGCAGCATTTTTCTGCTGCATCTTTGTGTTTGTGACTTTAAGAGTTGACAACACTCATGCCAGAGTCACTTACTGTACATCCCCATGTTTTCTGATTGGGATCATACGACGGGTTGGGGTTTTTTTTCCCCCCAGACTTTTAACTTAATGAAGGAAATAACTGACAGTGTTAGTAAAAATGAGAATCTCACCTTGAAGTAAGTGAGCCTCTGAGTGGAGGAGGAGAGGTCCAGAGTGCTGGCTGACAGCTGGTCAGACGGTCAGAGTGACGGACGTTAGGAGTTAGTGATGAGCAGGTTCCAGAGAAACAACAGGAAGTAAAAGAGCCTAAAGGTCAGTTTATGTTTAATGTTTGTAAGCAGATCTGGACCAAGACAACAGAGCTGAGCTGAGGAGGGTTACGCCCGCTGAAAAATAACATTTCTTTCTCTTAGAATTTGAATTCTGACTTTTTCAGTCAGAATTCTAAGAAGTCCAAATTCTGAGGAAAAAATGTCAGAATTCTGAGAAGAAAAAAAGAGTGACAGTTCTATGTCAGAATTCTGACAAGAGAGAATTTTTAGACAAAAATTGGAATACTGAAAAAAAGTAAGAACTTTTAGAAAAATGTCAGAATTCTGAGGGGGAAAAAAAGAAAGAATTGAGGTTAAAGTCAGAATTTTTTATTTATTTTTTTCCCAGTGGCACTAATCTTCCTCCACAGAGCTCCTAGTGTCTGTCAGGAGGTTTTTTCCTTTTTTTTTCTTTTTTTGAAAAGCAGGACAGAACCAAAGCCAGACTGTTAGTGAAGCAGCGTATTTATTTCTCTGCTATCACAGTTTCTGTCGGTGTAAACGAAGGCAGAGTGAATCAGGTCCGTCTTACCCGGTTTACGTTTGGAGAGCTCAGGCAGCGTCTGGCGGCTTTCCCTCTGACCGCCAGCTGCTCCTTCACAGCGACCTCCTGCTCACAGTCACACACACACACACACACACACACACACACACACACACACACACACACACACACACACACACAGACACAGGGAGGAAGTTCTGGCTCATTCCTGAACACAGACTAAGCATTGGTTCTGAGGCGGTGCTGCCGGACCTGTCTGAGGCGATCCAGAGTCAGGATGTTCTCCACGGCCAGAACGCTGCGCAGGTACTTCTCTATGGCCGCCTCGCTGTCGGCGGACGCCTCATCCTCGCCGCTGGTGGCCAGCCGGGCCAGCATCTCCCTGTCCTCCGGACCGTGGATGTCCTGACAGAACCGGGACCGGACCTTCATCAGCATTCAGTCACTACTGTCTAAATCACCAAGTTGCAGAAACACTAAATCTAACCAAGTATTTTTGCTCTAGTCTCCTGTGAAAATATCTTGGAACATTTGAAATTAGACAAAACCGCAAGTAACTTTTCAGTCAGATATAGGAGCTTATTTTGAGTCAACAATTCAATAACATTGATGAAAAATAACTGTCAGATTATTTCACTTATAACAAGATATTTTTCCATTAAAAAAATCCCACAAATTCCTTCAGGTCATTTGAACCAAGTGAGGCTAATGCTAGGTCACTTGAGGAGTTTTGGGTAAAACATATTTACAGAAAAATGTAATTATGGTTTTTATCTTAACTGCAAAAGGTACATATACATATCCTGTACAGATTACAGGTTTAATTACTGCTATGAATGCTGTTTTTGTTTCAGCTGATTACCTTTTTTTTCCAGCTAAAGATGAATCGATTACTAAATTAACTGATGATTATTTCATTAATCGATTAATCACAATTAATCGTTTCAGCCCTAGTTGTGAGGGGCTTGTTCAGTCAGATCTAAAGGAACTCTGGTCATGTCGTATCCGTTTCCTCATCTCTTTCATCATTATTATCTCATGTAGACCTGAGTTCTGTGAATCATCAGCAGAAAGCTGAACTATTACACTTTCATTTTATTCAATCTACAGTAAAGTTAGCTTGTTTCAGCTAGTTCCCACTGGATCTTTGCAGTTTTCGTTACTCACTCCTGGGATGTTGGAGACTATTTCGAAGGTGACTCCGCAGCCAGGAATGGTGCTACGCTGAGACATTCTCTTCAGGAAGCTTTGAGCGAAGCCCTGCCATAAAAAAACACGTCTCTCGTCATTCATCTCTCAGCTGAAGCAGGAGTACCCAGCATGTCGGCGGGTCAGCTCGTCCGCCGCTCCCCCACCTGCTTCCCCGTGACGTTGACGCATATGCGCTTCCTGAGGACCAGCTGCATGTGGGCCGGGTGGCTCAGATGCACCACGGCGTGCAGCGTCAGGTAGACCCTCTGCTCAGGGGACGCCGCTCTGCTGAGCTGGGGACACTCGTGGACGGTGGAGTCCCAGGACGCCTCCACCTTCACCTGGACCAGTCAGGAGGACACGTCAGTAGGAAACGGGAGGGAAGATGTCCAATTAAAAAAAACAAAAGAGGAAGGGGTGTCTCTTTACCATCGGTTCGAAGTTTTTAACAATTTGAAGTTCAAAGAAGTCGTCCTCGTCTTCCCCGCTCAGCAGCGCATCGAGACCCCCGGCCAGGGGGGCCGAAAGACTGGACTGGAAGTCATCGGCTGGAAGGAGGAACAACAGGAAATGAGTGCGTTTTATTGTCCCTAGAGGTAACGGATTGGTCTGAAATATTTTACAGAACAACGTTACCGCTGAGGTCCAGGAACAGAACAGGAATGTGGGTTTCCATCCCGGGCACAGGAACCCTGAGGAACACATCCAGGTTTTGTTTAGTGGGGGGATTTTCTCCTGTTGTTAAAATAAAGTCATGTGAGTGACGGAGCAGCTACCTCTCCACCGGGGCTCCTGGGATGCCGCTGCCGGCCGACGGGACCAGCACGGCGTTGCGTTCCTCTGTGAGGGTCAGACGGCACTCCAGCAGCTGGGACTCCCTCTCCACGTCGTCCTCTGACTTGTCTGCAGGGACAGACAGAGACAGACGGCGACACTTAAAGACAAACAGAGGACGCCGCTTCCTGATCTCACAAGCTGAGAAACTGTTGAATGAGACACCTTCCAGGCCACTAGGGGGCAGTGTTTCATATGATATTCTAAGAAAGAAATAGAAAAACAAGATTCATTAAAACTGATCCTTTGGTAAAAATGGCCTTTTTATTTTGGTATTGTTCATAAAGTCTCCAACTAAAGTAATATTACTTACATTGTATTAAATGTGAAAAAACGTTTTTGGAAATCTGGAAAGTGTCGAATACGTTTAATATTTAGTGAATATATTCTAATTACAGCAACTTCCCGCCACTGTTGAAGGAAAAGCAGTTCCCATAGTATGATGCTGCCACCACCATGTTTAGCAGCAGGAAGGGAGTTTTCACTAACAAACAGCTGGATCTGTACAGACATTCACCAATTGATTGAACTGGATTTTATTCTACTACAACAATATCTATCATAATGTTTTTATTAGATCTGGGACTTTAACACATTAATTTTGATTAATTACAGATATATATTTTTTAATGCAATAAATTATTATAATTTTTAACATTTTTTTTTTACATACAAAAGGTTCCAGCCGGAACCAATATGCTCACACGGTTCTGGTACGCCCGTAAATCTGACGCACAAGTTAATGTTAATGTTGTTAACTGATTTTAAAAAAGTTAAAATCAGTTTACAACAATGGACAACAAAGTTGCTTCTCTCGGCCCATTGGGGGCTAATGTTAGCTTCAAACTATTATCGGATGGGACGCTGGAAAAGACTATTGTTGTGTTCAAGATGTGCTAAATGGAGTTAGCCTAGCAGTGAAGCTATTCAAATAGCATCTGAATGCTAAATACGTAGCAACAGCACAGACTTCCTGAAAGCTAACGTCAGCATCCAAAGTCCTTGAAGAAAAAGAAACCTGAATGATGCAAAGTGCTTTTATACCCAAACTGATGGTTGAACAACAGATTCAAAACAATAAATATCTTTGCTATTTACTTTACAACTTAGCAGCAAAAAGGATTTTTAAATCGAAAGTCATGCTTGTTTTGTCAATGTATAATTTGATTAAATATGCGACTAATCAATTACAGACCCTGAAATAAACTCTTTTAAACATTTTAACAGAGTCCCAGCACCAGTTTTTATCAAAATGAAGACGAGCAGGAGGAAAACTCTGATCGTTTCGTCAGCCTGCGGCTGCTTCTACCTGGTTTAGTGACGATCTTCTGCAGCTGCTGGTCCAGGTACTCCTGCCTCTCGGTGAGTGTGATCAGCCACTGCTCCCTCATCCTCTCCAGGTCCACCTCCTGCACACACGGACACACACATCAGCTGGAAGGAAACGCGTTTTCCACCTGTTCTGACAGATAAGCACTCACTTGATAGCTGTCCATGTCTTCGCCTCCGTCCTGAAGGTTTAATGGTGTTTAAAGAGAAATGTTAGTGACAAACCTGGGTGTAAATATTACTGTTAAGAGGTAACTAGTGGGGGATTGGGGTGGGGTTCTCACCGGATGGGGGTTGTTCTTGGAGATCTGGCGAACTTTGACGTCCCCGAGTGACACGGACACGATGGAGGCCGCGATGAGAGGCATGGTGCCCGAATCTGGCACCGGCCGCACCTCCACCTGGACCCGGTGAGACTGACCCTGAGGGCGGAGAACGTTCACAGACTACAGTGAGGACGTGATTAAAGATTGATGTAACTCACATCATTAAAGTATCTTCAATCCCACATCAACATCAACACATCCTGGATGACTCAGTTGCTGGCAAGCACTGCTAATCAGCCTCATTTGCTTTTGCTCCTCTTTAAATTTCTGTCTTGCTACATGGTTAGAAAGAGGTTGAAGACGGGGATATGATGGTTTGAACTTCTTTTGTCCTCCTCTTCATCCATGAAGCCTCCTTTTCAACTTCCCTTGGGTTTGAGGTCGTGGTTCAGGGATTATTTGAGCTTTTTAGATGCTAATCAGCTGATTTCAGTTGTAAAACCCATGCCTTGTTGACATGGTCATGCATCGTAACAACTGGTTGAAAACAAAAACAGTCACAGCAGACGTCCTTCCCTCTGGTGTGGATGCTTAGCAGCATCCAAAGCCAGAGGGGATAATTGTCCAAACGTCTAACGCCTCAACCGAAACGATGACGAACAAAATTCCAGTAAGTGTGTTTTCACATCCAATAGACCAAAACTGAACATTTGTTCTATTTCCAGCTGGTGTGGTTCGCTTTCACACTACACTGTGTCAAACAAACCAAAGCCTTTGAAAAATCTGTTCCCTTCTTCGCCTGAGGGGGCGCTGCACCAAGAATCACTGAAGGAAACAACATGAAAACCTGTGAAGACGACACTGAGAACAACTTCCTTCTTCAAGAAATGTAAGCAAAATTGAAGTGGCATCAGATTTTAGTAGTTGGAGGATTTCTCTTTTGTCTTTGGTAAATAGTGCTAGACTCACAGGTTTGTTTTGGTTGTATTTACCCAGAATGCCCTGTGCTAAAGTCCACTTCCTGCTTTTAGAGCAGTCTCTGATCCGTTTGGCATTCACATGCAAACCACACAGGAGTTCACTTCAACTGAACAGAGACCGAGGTCTATGGGCGGACCAGACTTTATTTTTGGTCGGCATCGGCGTTTGACTGATTCACACCTCCCCAAACGAACCGGACTTTCTAGGCAAATGGACTGGAGACGGATTAAAGCGCACTAAACTGGGCTGGTGTGAACCAATCAGAGCTAATGTAACAAAGCCATGGCAACATGACGCCACCATGAACAATTGTGCTCACAAAAAAACACACTCATTCACTGATTGGTGGATGAGTTTGGATACAGACAAATTGATACGTAGTAGGGGAAAGTCAACAAAACAGTTACTCTAAACTCCACTGCAAAGAGAACAAACTGTCTAATCTAACAGTGAACTGCTACACTGCGTCACCTGTTTGAGCTGGAAGACTCCGCCGGTGCGGACGTCCTTGGCAGGAAGAACCTCTACGGCGGTGAAGTCTCCCGCGTCGTTCAGCTCCATCAGCTGCACCCACAGCTCCAGCCGCCGGGTCACCTCGCTCCACCTACGTTACAGCAGGTCTTCAGGGCACTGCTTGACATTGTTTTGATTCTGACAGATGTGAGGAGATTTTAGGGGAAACGCTCTACTGGATCTTGAGGTTTGCTACATAGCTCAAACAAGTATATTCTCCGTTTCTGCCCTGTTAGGGTGGGGTGTGTAGGCAGTTTGTGTGTTTCAACCTCTCTCTGAGGGATCTGGTCTTGGCTTGAATCACTCCCAGGTCCCACAGCGCCAGGTTCCTGCGGTGGTTGGCCTGCTTGTGGCCATAAACCTCAATGGCCACTGCGCCGTCAGCCAAGAACTCCAGCGAGTCCTCGGATGCTGGAACAGATAACTCCTGAACACAGAACAACAAAACGGTCGCCGTGTTTTTTCCTCTTATCTACTGCTCTCTCCGTCTCAATTTTTTCAATTTTCTGCATCATTCATCACCTTGGTGCTGTCAAAGACCACGGTGCACTGCGGGTCTTTGGAAGCGAACGACGAGCCGGATGACCCCACCTCTGGAGCGGTGAACACCGGCTCCTCCAGCCCCCAGAAGTGATAGTGGCAAAAGACGAAGTTGGACAGGTGGCGAGGGAGACCGGTGGCCTGGAGGATTTTCACCTGAGAGAGACACAGCTCATTACGTAGAGGAAGAGACGACACGTCAGTCTGACAGAGCTTCAGATAGGGATGTATGAAATAACGAGTGATGGGACGCAATTAAAACCTTAAACTGAGTTAAATGAAGACTGTAATCAATTAATTACATTTAACAAAGAAAAAAACAGACAAAATAAGCTACATCTTCAATTAAAATCCCCTTTTTTGCTGCCTGAATAAGTTCTGAGCTTATTTTGTATTTTGTTGTCCCCAATGCAGCAAGATGACATTGACGACTGATACATATTTAGCATTGAGATGCTATTTTAGGCTTGATTAGCTTCTCTGCTAGCACAGCCTGAACACAACAATAGCCTTTTCCAGCGTCCAATCAGATCGGTCTTTGAAGCTAACATTAACCCCCAGTGGGCCAAAAGAAGCGACTTTGTCATCCATTCCTGTGAGCAAATGTTGCCTGTGCACCAGATTTATGGGTGTACCGGAAACAAGCGAACATGAAGGTTCCGGCCGGAATCTTTGTATGTAAAAAAAAAAAAAAAAAGGGATTGTGTTACAATTCTTACGTTTAATTACGTTAAAATCTATGGACAAGGGAGTACGAAAATGGATGGATGAATTTAACATTAGTAAGTGTTACAGTCCTGACAATAATGGATTGTACTAATCTGTTCGTATAGAAATGAATAAACAGGAAGCCAGTAAGAGGTGTAAATTTGCCTTCGTCTCACCACACAGTCCAGTTTGCGCTCCTGCAGCTCCCCATTCTGCTGAGTGTCAGGATGTCCTGTGCTGCTGTCCTCAGAGCTCTCTGTGCCTCGCCTCACTTCCACATGCAGACGCCCGGACACCTCACAAATACAGATCCACACATAGCAGCTGACTATAGTTCCTCTTATATCTCCATTAGAACATTTACATATGAAGTTTCTCAATAAATACTTTATTTTTTAACAAGAAAATTCAACACGGCCATCTGTATTGGTAGGTAGAATCCTGTAGATATTATGAGAGGGTGGTTTTTAAGTTCACCAGAAGAAGAAAAAAAATTAGGAAAATCCAGTTGGTTGGTGCTAAAGTTGTTTCGAAGCAGCTTAGTTTTTGTTCTTTATTCTCCTTGCACAGGTGTACTACCACATTTTTACCACTAGGAGGCAGTCTCAGGAATGAGTGACACAAATAGACCTTTTCCATCTTGTTTTGTTATTTCTATGATTGCTCTGTTTGGAGAGCATAGTATAGACCTGTTCTGTTTTGGTGTTAACCCCAGTGGTATGATATCATGTATATATTATCTGCTTTTAGCATTTGATAGAATGCAAAACTATCTGCATTTACTGAGTAAAACTTGAACCGCAAAATTTTGTGGAAAACAACAGAATGTCTTCATTTACAAACATTCCTCATTGTGATAAATCCAGAGCAATCAACTGTCCGATAGCAATTTCGAAAAAGTTAAAGGCACAAAAACCAAAGCAACAGCATGAAGTTTGTAGCGCCTCATTTTGAAAGACCATAAACCTTGAATACCTCTCCTTTCTGGTTGATGATGGGCACCGCGTACTGCAGCTTGACGTCATGGAACAAGCAGGCCAGAAAAACGTTGGCCACCCCGATCAGACTGTGGTTCTCCTGCTCGTCGAAGAACGGGTCGGTGCGCTTAAAGTAGTGCATCATCTGAACCAGAGAGACCAGGTTAGGACATGATCAGGACACGCGCTCATGTTTTCATTCCTCCGTCCTGTACTCACAGGACTGTCCTCGTCCAGTCCCTTCCACTCCTGGTAGAGGTCCCTCATGTCCACCAGCCGGTTCTCCAGCTTCTCCAGAGCCCAGATCTGCTTCCCTTTGGCCTTCCTGCGGACCTGGATGGCCGGCTCGCTCAGCACCGCGTCCCGCTGCACGGGGACAGGAACCACACTGCACTCACTGATGGAATATTTATTCTCATTTATATATGTCGGAAAAAAATATATGAAAAATAATTTTGTTGTGCAATTAACGATTATTTGTTTTCGATTAATCTATCGATTATTCAAACTGTTAATCAGAGAAGAAAATTGCCACATTCTGACAATTTTTAATTTAAGCTTTTCTTACACAATGCTAGAAATACATTAAAGGATGCAAATAAGCAAATAATTCAATTACTTTTTAAAATAAGAAACATTTACTCACCTGAATGCAGTAAAAGTGTTTTTTTTAGTGAATGCTTGGTCATCACAAGGATTCATCTTCAGCTAAAAAAAAAAAATCATCCTAACAACGTGGAACTCTCAGGCCTTTCTACTGGACTTATCAATTCAGGGCCGATGTGTTGATTAGTTTTTCAATTTAGTTAATAATTGGATAGCAGGAGTTGCTTTGTTTTAAACAGAATTTGGACCAGGTGAAGCAAAAACGTCACTTCAGTAATTCTGTGTAAAACAGATTTACAGACAAAGGGTATTTTTATATCTTAAATGCAAAATGTATACACTTTTAGTCCAGTTTTGGTTTAATTATTGGTCTGAGTGAGTTTTTCCTTCAGCAAGTGGCCTTTTTTGAGTCTGTAAATTCCCATTAATGAGTATTTAACTATTAAACCAGTTAACAATTATTCAATAATCGATTCATTACAATTAATCTGATTGATCATTTCAACCCAAGTTTTTCCTGTTTGGATGTTATCCTGCATCTTTGTTCAGATAGAAGATTAATCTGGACTCTTCCAGCAGATGGAACTACTAAAAAACTCAGCAAAGGATGTCCACCACCCTGAGTTTGGTTTCCATGGTAACACGTGGCAGCCCTAGCAAACAGTTGGTCGTTTCCGCTTGTTGTTTTGCATTTAATGCGACCAGAAATGATGACCAGGACAGGTTACCTTCCTGTTAGCGTCCAGGTTGGCGGCAGGGATCTGCAGAGTCACCAGGTACTCCGTCCTCTTGTTGAGCTCTTCAGCGATGAAGCTGGCCTCCTGAGCCAACAGCTTGGCCCGAACTATCTGCTCCCTGAGGCGCCGCAGGCTGCGGGTCATCATCGCTTCTCTGCACCACAAACACCAAGGAGTTCAACGGATCGTCCGGGGAGTCCATTCGTCCGAGCTACGATTTGACTAGCGTGTCACCTGTCTTCGCTCCATCGCCGCATTCGTTTGTGAGGTCCTGATGACGTCCCGGCAGCGGTGGCGCCGACCGGGAGGGACGACGCATCCGAGAAGTGGGAGGGTTTCTCCGGCGTGAGCCGCTGGCGGAGCTGTTGCAGCTCCTGCTCGTACATCAGCCTCTGGCGCTCCAGAGCGCAGCGCTTCTCCTCCTCGTGCTGCCTCTCCAGGGTCTGCAGAACCGACTGCAAGGGGTCTGGAGAGGAGGAAGAGGAGGAGTCACATCAGCCAGATCAGAAGAAAAATGAGAAAGACTGACAGCAAAAGCAAAAAGTTTCTGCATCCATTCAGATGCAGAAACTGAATTGATGCAGTTTCAATTCTTCAAAAAAACTAATCCTGGTGGTAGGGGGCGCTCTAGTAGACCATGTTTTATGTTGGAAACATTTTTTAAAAGTTGATGGGAAACTTCAAAATATGACTAGATAATAATATGTTAATGGAAGACATTATTGACAATACTTAAATAAAAAAAAAATACAAGTATAAATTTTTGCACTTCAGTTAAATTTTGAGTCATCAGCCAGCGGATCCTAAAACAAGTTACTTAATGCCAGTCATATTTAAAAATTAAAAACAAAATATGACTTAATAAACAATGATGAGTAAACATCTTTGTATGCTTTACTAAATATTCTTAGGTAAAACAAATTCTAGGATGTATTTCAGGGTTTTCCCCAGTATATCATAAGCCTGGTGGGCCACCAGGCTTTACTTGCCAGCCCCACCAGACTAGGTGTCATTTTATACACCAGTGCCTGTAAAGACGGACTGAGTTATGGTTAATAGTTGACGCATTGAACTGGACATGAAAAGGTGCGCGCCTGTTGGCCTCACGTGTCATCATTTCTAAATTATGATGCCTGCTCATGTGCCTCAGATTTTATGTAACTTTTAATAGTTTTAATAGTTAACACAATAACCTGGTGGGCTGCACTATTGCCCCAGCCTCCAGGTTTAGAAACTCTGTATTAAGTTTCCTTGTGTTTTCCTAAAGCCATCCGTTTTGTTTGCTAACATCTGCTGCTTAGTGCAGTGCAGTGTTTTGATTTGCTGGTTGTTATTTATCAAAGTGAATGCAGTAAAGCCTGGTGACCCACCAGTCTTTACTTTGCTCATTTATGTAACAGCAACCCTACGCTCAGCTGGGCAATCATCCTAAAAGGCTCCAGGTCTAATATTTCACAGCGTTCTTCACACACAACACAGCTACAGTAAGATTAAAACAGGTATGGGTCGGTATTGTGTTGAATCTGGCGTCCATTCTGGAACTGTTTGGGCTCTAAATATTTACTCTCTTTCAGCGCCTCATTCCAGAACAGATATCATTTAAACGAGCCAGAAAGGACAGAGAAAAGATGTTTCCCGCTGCAGGGCCTTTGTTGACTGGCATGACTCACCGTTTGTGCCCATCCCTTTCATCATGACCTCCGTCTGAGCAAACTCGTATCCGAAGCTCAGCTCGCTGGAGACGTCACTGAGCGTGTCCGTGTCCACCTCCAGGTGGTCGCCGCTCAGACACATCTTCATGGCGGATCCACCGCCCTCGTCCTCGCCCGCCGCTCGCCCTCTGTGTCTGGGCAGGTTGATCCTGAAAGCAGGTTGGTTGAGAGACACAGTGCGAGTGAGAGAAAGAGGAAGCTTTAAAATGGAAAGGGTTTGTCTGTTCTAAAACAGGTTTGTTGCTCTTCAGCAGGAGCCTACGACAGACACTTTGTCCACAATCATCACCTGAACTGGTGTTTCTTAACTTTAGTGAAAAATTGGAGCGTTTCACGTACAAAATGACTTCACTTCTTAGTGCTCCAAATCCAAAACCACCGGGCTCTGAAACCCCAGAGCTATCATCACTATATGACTCAGCGGTCTGACATAAGATTTACACCTGTCTTCCTTCAGAATGCTTCTGGTCCCCCGGCAGTATGAAAAGGGACAGTACCTGTCCCGATCACTAAAAGAAAATTTACAAAAAAAAAAACAAAAACAGAAATATTAAATGCATCGGTCTGAAACCAAACCTCAGACTTGTTTTTTCATGATGAGAGGCACTTTTAACTGCAGATGTGCGATACAAATAAACTTGACTGGCCTTCTACTATCAAAACAGAACTGTTTTCCAAAAACACGAGAAAATCAGATGCCTGCTAAACCAGACCTGAAGTAGTGGTTGTTTCCCCACAGGATTCTGTCACCATGATGCAGCGGCACTGGACTGGTGACCGTGGCGCCATTCACACACGTTCTGCATGGAGAGAAGCAAACATTTTACAGTTACACGTGTAGAAAAGTCAAATCGAACGACTGTCGGCTTTTTCAGCACTGATTGGTGATCAGCCGGTCATAAGCCAAGAAGAGGATTCTAGGTTAATAACACTATAACATGAGGTAAAGCTTAAAAAAAAAGCTAATTTCACATAACACTGCCCCTTTTCAGCTTCCATCTCTCTGTTGTGGAACATTGTGGATTTGAATTAAAAGTTGAGGATGTGAATTCTGTACCGGGCCCCGCGGTGAGGAGTCAGCACCACGCCGCTGCTCTCCGTTATGTCGATGACGCAATGCTCCGCCTGGATGGCCATCCCACACAGCTGGATGTCCTGCGAGTCGGCCGAGCCGACGCGCGTGTGGTTCTGAGCAAACACAAAGAGAAAAAATAAAACAGTTGGAAGGAATTAGCACTCTAAGTCTTTATACACAAGCAGCTGAGTTGCATGTTTGTGTGCAGTACTTTGAGGTAGTAGACCAGCAGCTCGTTGAGGGCGGGGTCAGCATTGAGGTTGACCAGGAAACACTTGTCATCCACCACTCTGATCCCGGAGGACTGAAGGGAGATACCCAGGCTTTCCAACTGCTTCTGACGCTCCTACAGGAAACACACATTTTATATGTTTGTTTGTTTGTTTGTATGGCACATTGCAGCAACAAGGCAGCTCAAAATGCTTCACATCGTAAAACCATCATACAATTATGAAACAACCAATGAACATTATATTTTGTCAAATGCCATAATCAAGCAAATACACATAAAATATGTTGATTAATGTTCCAGTTATTATGAATCAAAGGCAATTCTTAGCCTCGATTTAAAGGAACTCAGCATTTTAGCAATTTAGCAGTTTTCTGAATGCTTCTTCCAGATTAGATGAGCATAAAAACTGAATGCTGCTTCTCCATGTTTGGTTCTGAATCTGGTGATGGAGAGTAGACCAGAACCAGAAGGCTGAAATAATAAGAAACCTTTAATGTATTTTGGTGCTAATGTGCTAATTATCTGGTTAGTACTGGATAGGTCATTTGCACACTGATAATTTCAGAGGGGAAAAAAAAGGTTGTTTGTAGTGAGATTAAGAAAAATTTCCCAACAATTTCTACATTTTGAAGATTTTCAGATACGGAGTGTTGTACCTGTGCGATTGCTTCGGTCTTGCGGAGTTTCTCTTCCCAGCTGACCGTCATCTCTTGGATCAGTTTCTCGGACTCTTCCAGTCGCTCCTTCAGCTCTGGAGCCTTCATAGACTGGAAGGAAACGCTCCACATATTAACACTGCAAAAACACAAATCCTCAAGTATTTACAGTCTTATTTCTAGTGCAAATATCTTAGTGCACTTGAAATAAGACAAAACTAACTTGCACAATATAGGACCTTGTATCAAATCCATTACTCATGAATATTGATGAAAAGTTCTGCTTCAATCGGCAGATTTCTTCACTTTCACTTCCAAACATCTCGTTCTCTATATTCTAATTTTAAGAAGTGCATTTTTTTTCTTTTAGCAGTGTTTATGATTTCTGCATCGAGACGCACCTCCGCCTCCGTCAGCTGCTCCCTCAGCTTGTCCACTTCCACTCGGAGCTCGCGGATGATCCTGGCGTTGGGGTCTTCGTTCACCACGGCGTGGTTGACGATGCTCTTGGCCCTGTCGGCGTAGCGCAAGGTGGACAGCGTCTCGTCGTAGTTGTCCGCCGCCGGGCTGACGGTGGCCACCATGGCGGTCCGGCTGTTCCCTCCGAGGCTGTCCTGCAGACGCAGAGTCAAAATACATCTCAGCGTTTACAGCGAGGGTGTCCAGAGTCTGGTGTTCATTTGCGGCAGCCTGTAAATTAAGGCAAAACTACAACTTTTAAATTAAAATCTACTTACAAACATGTTTGACGCAAACAGAGTGATTATCTTTTCCAACCTTTCTGCTGTCCTTCTATTGTCATGGTGATAAGGAGCACATCTACTCTAAAGGACACCTTTGTGCACCCAAATCTGTTTTCAATTCATGTATTAAAACTTGGCTAAATACAGCAAGTGATTTCAAATGAACGCTGACCCAGATCTTGTTTTTGTTGCTGAGAAACAACAAGAATGAACACATTTTCTTCAACTGAGCCCAAATTAATAATTCAACTGGATGCCTTTCATCTAACAGGGAGGGGAAAAAAGCAAAAACCATTTGAAGTTTTGGATCACCAATCCCAAAACTACAAAGAAAAGGATACTTTTCTTTAAATAAAATAGTTCACGCTTTGTTTATTGTTGAGCAGATTAAAAAAAAAACACAAAACATTTTTGGTAATCTTAATTTTTTAAAATTATTATTATTTTTTACCAGAGTACTTCTTTTGGCACAAGTGATGAAAATGTTGGACACCCCTGGTTTAGAGGCAGAAGGACATGACAACTTGGAAAAATGAAACATCATCTTGCTGTAGAAAAGGTTTAAGTTACACATTATGGGCTTCATTTGTTTTCACCCCTTTCTGATTTTTTCTTTTTTTTAAATAATCACGTCAGGTACAATTGTTGGTTTCCAATGCATCAATATACTTCAGAAAGGACTGAATTGACAAGGAATCCGAGGCCTTTTGGAGGAAAATCAAACCCACGGCATAACAGACTCCACTACAAATGACCACAACAACATTGAGTGTTTGTTGATGAAAAGCTGTCTTTTCACACCATATGTGTCACACCATATTCATAGGTGAACAAAAAGTCATGGATTTTCAACTAAACGTTCCTAGAAACTAAATAACTTGACAGAATCAAGTAGAAAAAAGAAAATTGTTGTTTCCCTGTGGTCATTAAGTTAAGGCTGTTTTAGCAAGGCTTCTCTCCACTAAATACATTTCAGAAAAATGCTTAATATTATTTCATTTTCAGATGGAAGTTATGCTGCTGCAATAAAAAAATAAATAAACAAAGATAGTTCAAAGATTTTACGCAACTTTACGAGGGGTGCTAACTACCTTGGCCAGAGTTAGAGTTGAGATTTTAAAGTTAAGCAATTTTAATACAATCTATGACCAAATTAAAGCCAATTCAAAATGCTAACATTGAAGACTTACAGTGGAGGAAACAAACCTTTTCTCGATTCAACAGAGCGTTGAAACTCTCCAAAGCACAGCAGAAAGTTAATTACTCAGAGACTTTCTATGGATTAAAAATAGGCTTATTGTGCCTGTCCAGCATGGTGGGTGGGGGTGGGGGTGGGGGAAACACAGGCAGGCCTGTTGGGGTGCTGTGCGGGGATCTTTGTGTTCGTACCTTGAGCAGCCAGGTGAGAACAGAGTCTCTGTAGGGAACAAACTTGCTCTTGTTCTTTCCGGCTCCGTGATCAGCCAAGGCCGAGATAACTAAACCCAAAGTGCTGAGAGACCTGAGGGGAGGCGGTGTTCCAGGGGAGAGAAAAGTTAACAAATCATCAGAATTTGCTCAACTGCACAAAGTTCACTGTATTTGATTATCAGCTTATTTAAATTATTCAGACTGCTGAGAGAGACTCCTTTTTGTAAGTTTGCGTACTTGTTGATGTTGCTGCCTTCTTTCAGCCGTTCGCCGGCTGCTCCAGTTTTGGCTGCTCGCTCACTTCCAGCGAGGTCCACCAGGCTGAGCTTGCTCACCTTCTCTCCACTCGTCTGAACCAAACACACACACACACACACGAGCACGCACAAGCACGCAGACACACACACACACACACACACACACACACACACACACACACACACACACACACACACACACAGTATTAGTTCAGGTACCTTCCTTCTTAAAAAGCTGCAACTCTAAATACTAGAACAACTTCTGTATGAGCAAGTCAAATGTAAGACCTTTATGCCAGCTTGAATGAAATTTAAGACTGAAAAAAGTATAAATATAAATGATGGTTGGGGAAACTTGCTGGACTACAATCAAGCACAGCAAAAACTGTGAAAAAACTAGCTAACTAGCTAGCAAGGGTAAATTAGCAAAAGATTTTTTGTTCCCAGCCTTGTGTGGGCTGACAGCAGAAGTCAGCCAGCGGCAAAAACAGAGTCCAAACGACTGCTGACAAATTTGCACTAACCTATGACAAGCACAAAAAAGCTAGCTAGCAAATGTTTATTAGCAACAATTGTTTTGCACCTAATCTTCTCTGAGTTTTCAGAAGAAGTCAGCCAGTGGTGAAAATGAATGTTGTCCAGACAACTGCTGATAAATTTGCACTTAGCCACGATAGACACAAGAAGCTGGCTATAGTTGCCGGAAGTCTGAACTGCATTGAGTGACAGAACAAAATGAAGATGTTTGCGTTTGACTCAATCATTTGCCTCACTGAAAAGGCCATTAAGGAAAAAAAGTCCATCTTAAATATTCCTGCCAGGACTAAAATCAAAATCTTTTATTAACTTGAGACATTTTAAGGCCTTCATTGTTGGCCAATGAATTCAAGACTTTAAGGATGTGTGAATACCCTGCTTTAATTTACAAAAACGGCGTTCAGGTTTTCATCCAGCAGAGTGTTTCTTACCCCAGACTGCAGGTCCATGAGTTTGTGTGTAAGGATGATGTTGAACACAGCGTGGGACCTGCTGCTCTCTTCGTTCATATTTGTGGCCGCCACGGTGCGAGATTTATTCCCCTCTGACATCAGAGACTCAATATCCTGATGAAAACATACGTCACTAACAAGTTACAGTTTTTCCTTTATGGAGGAACACAAAGCTTATTTTGGCATGGCTGTGCTACCTTGTAGCTGGCCACGGCCAGACGGGACAGTCCGTCAACATAGGGACCAAAAACGTTGTGCTCCCTCACTCTCAGTGCTTGGCGACTCCTGCAGAAACAAGAAAAAAACAATCCTGACTCTTCAGTGTTCCTGTAGGTTTGAATGACGAATGACAAGCCAGGAAAAATCTAAACATCATAACAGCTAAAGGTCAAACGTAGACCTCTCACCCTTTGGGGTCGAGCAGGTCTCGGACCTTCTCGTTATAAATCTCCATGTAGGAAACCTCCACGGTGAAGGTCTCCCCCTCTCGGGCCTCCTGCACTGTCCTGCTGAAGAGCGAGCTGCAGAGACGAGGGATCAGACCAGGCTGCTCCGCTGAGCCCATCATGGTGTACGACTTCCCAGAACCTGGAGACAGTTTATAAACCCCCGAAAAACATGACACAGGAACAAAAAATATAAACCACAAGGATCCAATGATCTAAATACAGTTTAAACCAGATATTTATGGTCACAGTACAAAGAAACAACTAATTATTGCCTCAGTGTCTGACTTTCAAACTAAACATTTCACTTTCAGGTCAGTTAGGGTTAACTAAATTCTTTCTGTTTGCAAAAAGCTAGAATAATATGAGGGAGATCTATTTTGATAAGTTGTTGTTTTTTTATTTTTTTTCACATTTTGACCGTTACCTCCCTTTAATATTTGGTGAAATTGCTTTCCACTAGCTTCTGACAACAGCAGTTTGCTGGAATGTCTTGAGGCTCGTTCCAAACAGAAATAGTGCAACTGGGCTGGGTTTATAGATTGCTATGCTCTCACACACACACACAGTTTAAACTCTTCCTACAATTTCTTGGTTTTGGTGACTGCCACCCTGAAACATTGACTTTATAGTCTTTTGTTAATGACATAGCAGCATAGCTACAATCATTTCGAAGACCAATTTGTGCCCAAACTTTAACTTTATGGTGATATTGCTTCAATAATTCCAGATAATGTTCTTTTCTTGTGATGTATTTCTCATATTTAGTATAGCGCACTAGTCCCTCCTGCAGCAAAAAAAAAAAAAAGAAGCTGCACAACATGACGCTGCCACTCCACAGTTCGAATGTAAGCAAGTAACAATGATGATCCTGTTACCTGTCTGTCCATAAGCAAAGATGCAGGCGTTGTAGCCCATGAAAGCGTTGTCCAGCAGGCTCTCCCCAAGGCACTGGAACACCACATCCTGACCTGCAGGAATAAAAAAATTAAATATAACAGTAGTCTCACTGCGACAAACTGAAATCAAATCTTTAATTCAGAGTCTAAGGTAAATGATACGGACAGGAGGAGCAGATATGAACAGTTGTTGGAAAGCTCCCGAGCAGACGCTAGACAGGGTGAGTGTTACGTTCAGAATCAATGTGTCTGACCGCACTGGTATGAAGGAATCGAGGCCTGCGCGCCTGCTCTTTTACAATATTAATACTACAGACAAGCAGAGTGCTCCCGTCTTCCATGCGCTCCCCTAACGGTGCCCGTTCTTCAGCTCCAGAAATAGACCCGTATATCAGGACACATTGTGTCAGGAGACAGGCTGAAGGGATGACTCACCAGTCAGCGGCGCAGAAATCACATGGACAGAGGAAAACCAATCAACCAACCTGCAAACTTGTCCTGTTGGGATTCGTCCATGGACCAGAAGCAGTAGTCATAGGCAAACGCCTGAGGGAAAACATTGGAGATGTTAGAGGAATTTGAGATGTTAGAGGAATTTGAAATGCATGGGCCACGATAAAATACTGTACTTAAAGCAAAGTGTATTTTAATAGTTACCTTAGGCTGGTTCCTGGGATCAGAGGGAAGATAGAATTGAAAGAGTGGTTAATTATTGGCATTTAGAGATCAATAAAACTAAACACATTTGTCATTTATGGTCTACTGAATTGAATGGAGCAAAACTGTTTACCTAAAATGTAAAATGTGCTAGAGCAAAAATTTAACTTAGCTACAAAATAATGAAAAAGTATTTGTTCCACAACAAATTTATATTTACTTACTTCAATGTTATACTATAACAAAGTAATTATGTCACCTTCAGTTGTTATACAAAAATGGCCTAAAGGACATTTTCCTTCACTAGCTTCTGTCTTTTAAACTCCTTCTCTTTCCGAAACGCCGCCTTCAGGAAGTCATCACAAAAATGTCCATTAACCCTTTAACAAAGTTTTTTCCAGTGTTGCTCTGAGGAGCAGGTCCTATAATGAGGTCAGCAGGTGTGCAGTTCCATCAGGCATTTGCTAATTGCTGCTGACTAGTTTGAAGGAGCCGAGTGGGGGAAGGCTGCTCTGTGAGGAGGATGCTGGGAAGCTTGGAAACTGCAGCTCAGGGGAGGAGTTTCGAAGGCGGAGCTATGTCCACCCAGGCATTTTGACCAGCTGAATGGTTGCCATGGAGATTAAAGGATTTCTTAAACATGCATGAAAGAATCAAGGCAACACTCCAGGCATGTTTTTGATGAGGATATAAGATCATAACATGATGTGAAGGTTATAAGACTCTACACACTATGGCCCCTTTAATATCAGACAAATGTAAGTAAACAATAAAGTTCAGTTTTGATGTGACTGGTTGATTTCAACTTTGTCTAAGATTTTTAACTTTTTTTTTTTTTTTTTTTTTTAAAAGAAGCAGCTTCAGACTTGGGAAGTTTAAAAACTTCCTAATAAAACGACGATCAAATCCGTTGCAACAAAAATGGACTCTGGCAGATGTAGAACGATCCACGTCTGCCTACGTTTGTCAGGACACGAGAGGCAGGGACTGCAAATGACCCAGACATGAGCAGAAACATGGCAGGCCTTCAGAGATATGGAGTCAAAGGTGTTTTAATCAGAGCAGAGCTCCAAAAACTGCCCAGGTTACTAATCCTCTTATGTTGCTGGTGGCCCACTGGAGGAATGTTGAACAGTAGTCTGCTGCTGGTGTCCCCGACATGCCCCACCTAGCTGCATTCCAGCAAGTTTATGTCAAATTCAATTATCCAACATATCTTGAGCTCCTGTCATTATGTCACTCCTGTCACCAGTGCAGCTCTGGGCATTAATTACATCAACCATAGCTGAGAAACAAGAAGGCCATAAATGAGATGTGGTCAATACTGCAGGTTACATCTTTTTTTCTGTTTCTCCCCGTAGGAGGGATGGTTGATGAACGTTCCCTTATCGGTTCTCAAAGGTTCACAGGCTTCCATCTTTTTTAGACTCAATATTTTAGAGGTCTTAGTGTTTTTTCTGTTCATTTTGAAAGTATGAATATAAATGAATGAATAAAAATACTGGTGAATTAATAATCAAAAACGTATGGATAAAGGATACATGAAATGAGAAGAGATTGATGATAGAGGGACGGCTGGATAAGGGATGGGAGATGGATGGAAGGATAGATGGACAAATGGATGGTGAACATATGGATGGATGGATACATGTGTTCCTCTAGTTTTTGCTTACATATCCAGTTGTGAAAAAATTAAAAACAAAAAAAAGTCTTATATTCCATAGTTTGCCAACATTTACGAGAGTTTATGAGAGAGAGGCAGAGTTTGGAGTTATCTGTGCTCCATTATCTACAGAGTAAAACCAACCTATATAGTTAATATGGAAACACTGACCAAAAACCACGAGTTTGAGTGCAGAAAAACAACACGTTTTTGTAGCTACATGTGTGGAGCCTCACTTTAGTAGAAGTGCAAAGCAGGAATCAGAACATTACCTTCACTCAGGCAGAAATTGTGGGGCCTTAAAAAAAAACAAAGAAAAGAAAAAAAAAAAGCTGCAAATTTTGTTCTGGCCGCACAAACGGAGGAGCTGTACTGAAACAAGGCCTCTATGTGAGTGCTGGCTGCTCCATGAAAGAGCAACATTAAGTCTCCCTTCTCCTAGGCTTGTGAGGACATTCCTGAGATAACTGGCAGGGCCTCGGATCACCGAGGAGTCACTTCAGGAGGAGGAGGAGGAAGAGGAGAGCAGGTCACCAAGTCCCTGACCACCAGCATGCAGGCCTGAGCAGCTAATCTGGATCCCATTCTAAATACTCTACATCAGGGTATCCGCAGGTTTCAGCAAGTCAAATTTGAGACTTCTTAAGACCTGTTTTTAAAAAGCCATCTTGAATGAAATTTAAGATTGAAGATGAATAATATAGGGAATGGTTACTGCATTACAATCAAGGGTAGCACAAACTCTGAAGTCGGCTTTGTGCTTCTCACTCTGCATATGGCCTGATGACCCTCATAGTGCCTAGAATCCTATTGGTTGGCAGAATTAGTCAGCCAGTGGCAAAAACAAAAGTCATCCAGTTAACTACTGGTAAAGTTGCCATATGCAGAGTGTCTGGCAGTCTACCAGACTACCAGACACTGATAGTCTGGTAGACTGTTTAATTTTGGACCAAAATTCCAGCGTTTGTTACATTTTCAGCTTCCGCTCATTGAAAATCCTGTTCACTACCACATCTATGGTGGTGCTGCACCAAGAACCACTGATGGAAACAACATAAAAACCTCTAAAGATGGAGTGGCATCAGATTTTAGCAGCTATAGGATGTCTCTTCAATCATTGGTAAGAGACTACGAGTCATTTCTCACACTAGACTAGCGCGTTTGTTTTGGTTGTATTTACCCACAGTGCCCTGAAAAATAGTCCACTTCCTGCTTTTGGAGCGGTCTCCGGCCCGCTTGGCGTTCACATATACATCTGAACCACACACAGAATGAGGTTTTTAAGTGGACCAGAGTTCACTTTTTTGATCCGCATCAGAGTTTGACACCTCCAGAATCAAACTGGATCTTGTAGACAAACAAAATTGAGTCAATCATTTGAATTTTTCTCTTAGACCGCAACCCACTTCCTCCATTATTATCCTTATTATTATTATTATTATAGTCACAGTTCTGATTACATAAGCTCTCAGTGAGTGCCAGCTGAAGACGTCCTCAAAGGAAGCGGACACACAGTAAAAAACTTACATTTTTTAATAAAGAAAATTAAGATATCTTAAGGTCTTAATTTCAGACACACAAATTTAAAACATTGGATGCGCAGACCCTCTGTACGTAGCAGCTTATGGACGCGTAGAAAAACTTTCAGTTTAAAGCTGAACTGTTAAAGGAGCCTGCAGCAGGAAGTGAATATTTGCCTGCATTAATCCCTGCTGCCTCTGGAGCCTGGCAGCCCCCTGCTGTCCTCCAGGGGTCCTGTAACATATTAACACCCCCAACAGAAAACACTAATTCACCCCAACGTCAACCAGCAGCGAGCTGACTCAGCACAAACTGTTCACATCTGGCAGCTCAGCCAGTTTCCTGAATATTTATCAGGTGACGACGAATCTAATCTCGCCTCTTTCGGTTTTTCATTCCCTTCGACCTTTGAGCTTCAAAACTACAAACGCAAAAGTAGCTGCTGGTGTTGCACTGAGCCTGCAGAACTTGTTCACGTCAAAGCCCCGAAGGGGAAGCATACCGCCGCTGGAGCATGTCGAGGCAGATAAAAACGCACTGACACTCGCAGAGGTAAAAGAAAAAAAATGCAGAAGGAAATTTTGAAATCAAAGGCTTTTATCTCAGGACAAAAACAGATTCACGCCCTCGTGTTTGCAGTGGGGATAGCCCCAAGGGAAATACCGAGTAAGTAAGGAAGACCGAGACTGCCTGAAAGCCTTCAGGGAGATATCTACCTAAAGACCCCCATCTTCAGGAAGAGCAAGTTTTATGGGTTTATATATTAACATCAGCACAATTTATGCACATTATCGACTCAGATAACTATTATGCACAGTCATCCGACATAAATCTGGCTTCCTGCACCATCGTCTACTCCTTTACCGCAGGGTTAAGTGGCTGAGTAACAGACACACCTTCTGTAAAAAGCGTGCAAAAGAAGGGAGGAAGAAGAAAGGAGGAGAGCTTCAAGCAGGAGAGGTGGAGTGATGATTCAATCCGAATGTCTTCCAAACGACTGGGTGGGGGGAAAAAAGCTTCAGCTACATAAAGGTGCTGTAGCTCAAATCCACCAATCATCAGCAGGATTAGAGGGTTCCTCACTCTACAAACAGCTGCCCTGTTTAAGTGAACAGATGGATTAAATCACTCACTTTTTATTGTGATTTGCAAAAAAAGGAACTATAAACATTAACCAGTCCCCCTTTAAAATAAAATAAAAAGAAAAAGTCTTACAAAAGTATTCACGCCTTCTTAAATTTGACATGTTTTGTTACTTCACGGTGAACCTCAATGTGTTTTATGTGATAGATAAACACAAATTAGTGAAACTGAAGTGAAAACGAGTTTTTGTGCTAATAAAAGTCTGAGAAAAAGTGTGACTGCAGGTTTTTTTGGGTTACGTCTCTACCAGCTTTATACATCTAGAGGGATGCATCGGTCAACTTTTATCACTGTCGATATCGATACCTGAGGTTTAGTATCGGACCGATACTGATCTGAGACAGATAAGCAGCTGAACTGACTTAAAATGTTTATTTTTATTATTTTTTTAAAACAAAATGAACCGAATTATATATTTGCTATATCTGCACCAGTACAGCACACTTAAATACACCAGTGACTTCACAAGCTTGGTCAAATGTGTGAGAACCACATAACTGGGAGTAGAACAGCCAATGTTAAATAAATAGAACAATAGGTTGGTAAACATGTAAAAAAATAAACTGCAACAAACATTCTTTCAAATTATTCAGAAAGTGCAATTAGAAATTTTAAATATAATGTAAAATAAATAAAGCAAGACGCCGCTCAGAAGGCAAAGCATAGAACTAGATTGAGTAGATGTGTTCTTATGGATTGAGTACATTGTCTCCAATGACCGATCTAAAAGTTTTTTAATATCTGCACTGATACAAATATTAATATCGGATCGGTGCATCTCTAGTAAATGAATCCAGGTCCGTTTGTCTTTGCAAAGAACTCAAACTCAAATCGGATGACGAGCGTGTGTGAACATCAATTTTGAAGTATTGCTGAAAATACTTAGTTGGGTTTAGGTCTTTACTTTGACTGGACCGTTCCAGTTCATGAATAAGCTTTGATCGAATTCATCCCATTGTAGCTGTGGCTGGATGTTTGATGTTTTGCTACAATCCATCTCTGAGCCACAGCGAAAATAAGAACAGGACTTCTCATGACTTTTTTTTTTATTATTATTAAAAAACGGCCTTGTGCATTCAGGTTTTCCACTAAAAATGCTAGATTTGACAAAAGCAGTCTGGGATTTGATCAATACAAATACGAACCGCAAGTTGTCATTTTTTCTCCCCGCCCCAAATTACAATACTTACTGCGCGTTTGTCTGTCAGACAGTCATGATTTTGTGGCTGTGATGTTAAGTAGGGTGTGGATACTTTCTCAGGGCATTAAGAAAACAGAGTTTCTCCTCTAAGCCAACAGCTGTTGTGTTGTTTAGGATTTTGTTGCAAAAAGCAAGCCTTGTCTTAAGAGACTGAGGAGTGTGTCGTTAATGAACAGTGATGTCATATCATGTGATGCGAGACTTCTCTAAGCTCAAAAATGTGTCATTTTCATTAACGCGTACATGCGAGAACTGTGTTTCACCACCATGCTAATGGTTTTGTCATCACCTTCTCCATCAAAATGATTACCATTGTTGAGATTCCAACGGCTGTAATTAGGTATGTTGGCTTAAGTATGTTAATAAAAGCAAATAACATTTTAAATTAAATCACTAGTTCCTTTTGGTTCATTAAATTAGTGTAAACCTACTCTTTTTTTTTTCTTTTATTAAAGAACAAAAGTCAACAGCTCCCATAGCGGCAATGCAATAGAGGAAGAGGACCAGCCAATGAATATAGACCCGTCTCTCTCTCACACACACAGACAGAAGCTTTTAGGTGGGAATCAATATCCATGTTGAAATGTGGAACATTAACTGCCTGTGTGACATTCACAACACTGATGCAGAAAACAGCCTCAGATCTGCTCTGATCCAGAGGCTCTGGCACTAGGATCACACCAGACACTCAGGCCGAAGTTAAAAAAAATAAAAAGTTTGTTGGGGCCAGAAAATGTTCTGTTCTTTTGTGGAATTTATGATAAAACGCTGTTAAAAAATTTGATTAAAAAAATAAAGCAATATTTTTCAGTACTCACACAGAGGTTTCTACATTATTCAAGAGGAAGTGATCGTCCAGGCTGTTTATCTTGACTCATTCTACTGTACTGATGGTATAACTATACAAACTAGAGTGTTGACATCTCACTGCTTACCTGGGGTCTCCTTTGTTTACGTTAGTGACGGCTGGATGCAGAAAGGTCTGGCTTCCCTCCATCTCCACCACACATCTGGTTTTCAGGTCTTTTTCTAGATTTAGAAAAAATAAAAATATATATTTACCCAAAAACAATATGATGTGGACTCCTTGAAAATGAAAAACCTGGGTAAAAACTGGCTGTGTGAACACACGTTTTAAGTATTTTTTTTAATTGGTTCTGGAGTATTAAATGATTCTATTATAACATCTTTCTGTGTGTTTCATACAACAGTGTATTAGGGCCATTGTAGATACAAGAAATTAATTAAAGCAGTAATTTTCCTCCTAAAAAATCTAAAATTTTCTAGAAACCCCTCTCACGCCCCCTACGAAAGTCGCAAATTTGCTAGGCAAAAAAAATCTAAAATTTTCTAGAAAAAAACAACAAAACAAACTTGGATATTCCTGAATCTGAAAAGTTGAAAATCTTTGACTTCTGATACTCTGAAATTGCCACATTTTTTTTCTCTGCAGTCTTTCAATTTCAGAAATTTTTAATTTGTTAAAAAATAAACTCAGAAAGTTTCTACAAAAATGTGCAGAATGCTGAGCTTGAAAAATTACAAATTTACTAGAATAAAATAATCTGAAATTTTCTAGAAATAAAAATTGGGAAATTTCTGACTGAAAAGTTGAGAATGCTCAACTTTTGAAATTCAGAAAATTTCCAAGTTTTTTTTTCCTCCTCAAAAGTTACATTTTTTTTGTGCCAAATTTTCGACTTAAACTCAGAAATGTCCACATTCTTTTAGATTCATCTAAATATTTCTGACTTTTTTGACAGCAATTTACTCCTCTATTTTCCCTCCCTGTCTACTCTGGCCCCCCCAATCTTCAGATAAACCTCCAACAGGTTTCCTCTACGTTTTATCCCATTTCTACCTCCGTTCACTGTGCTTTGAGAAGTCATCCACATGATCTGACGTTGTCATCCTGCCCACCACTAAAGGCAGCTACTGGCTGGTTGTCACTGCAGAGTGACAGGTGGGTGAGGGCAAGTGCCAGTTCCTCATAATCACAACACAAACAGGTTGACGAGGACTAACAGGAAATGGCTGCGTTGCTGATGATTCACCCAGGACCTGCCTGTGCAAACATTACGGCAAGTTCACTACTGGCCAGGCAGCCAGTAAGGAAGAGCCAAGTCACACCTTGTCTTCCTCATTCCCACCTGAACCAGGGGGCGGAGTCGGTGTTTGGACTTCCTGTCCCCGCAGAATTTAGGCCAGCAGTTGTGTTAGATTTCATAAAGTGGACAATAACTGGAACATGACTGGAAACAGAAACACAAAGCTTTGTGTTCTCGGGTCCAAACATAAAGTTCTGCCACGCTGTTGTTCTGGGAATTTATTAAAAGCGCATTAAACATGCAGCACCTCATTATATTTTTATTGCTTTCAGACTGCAGGCTTCCTGCCAGCCCACTTCAAAACATCAGCAAAACTACATCTTGTTGTTGCTTTCCAGACGGGGAAAGAAAAAAACAATCCTTTCCAAAACACAAAACAGTCAGAAATAAATTCTCCAACACTGACTGATCTAAAGAAACTAGCATAACACACGCATGGCGGTCCACACGGTTGGTTATTCTCACTTGGGAGTGGGTGTGGGATTTCCTGAAAATGTCTCACAGGCCAATGATAAGAAAAGGAGGGAAGAAAATGGAGGACAGACATATTTATGTTAAAGATACAATCCGGTGGTGTGTTTCCCCCCAACCAACGTTCACTGACAAGTCAAGCAGACTTAGATAATGAAATCTGGATTTTCACAAAACACATTTTTAAAAAGACTACTGAAGGGAAAAAAAAAAAAATTCTTTCTGTTTTGTTCGGATTTGGGTCGATGACATCACAAGAGGCACGTGAAATTGGCTTATCAGCTGAGGTTTGGAGGTATTACGGCAGGTGAGTGGCTTCAACGTCGAAGCAAACTCTTACTATTTCTACAGTTTAAAGTCATTTTAAATTAATAACGCCCCTAAAACTTTTAATTCAAGAACTGAGGAAAAAAAAAAGAGAAAAACTTTGATGAGCTACAAAATTCATCTATTCATTCATTCAATTTTTCCTCCTTTATTATGTGCCTTTACCTGTCATCAACCCCCATCTCTGCCCTCTAATTATATCATGTTTAATTTACATATCAGAATTAAAAGTCTCTCAAAAATCACAATCATTTTTAAGGGGCTAAAAAAATTAAATGTCCAACCAAGGTGACATGAATGCTGAAAATGATATTAGTTACCAAAAATCCACATAAAACATACATCAAATGTGGGTATTATAAATAGTAGTTAGGGCATATTATTAATATTATTATTACATAATATTAATATTATTACACATTTCTATTATTATTACTAATATGCAGATGGTGAATGAATAAGACTTGAATATATATTACCAATATATTTGGTAATATATTACCAAATATATTGTATCCAAGCAACCCTTTGTGATTGGGATTTTGCACAGGTTGGTGCCATAATAAGGACTATGATTTGATATACAGTGTCTATAAACAGTATACACCCCTTTTGATGTTTTGACCTATTCATTGTCATCCTTTTGTAGAAATCTATTTTCAGTTTATCATTTAAAAGCCAAATTTTGTTGATCATGATTGACTGTAAAGTAAAAGTCCCACCCCAGCAAACTCTCTAACTAAATGGTTTTGACAGTATTTTCTGGAGGTTCCCTGACCCTAATCAGGTTGTGCCTTTTGTGACGTCACCAGAGGCACGTGTGAGCAGAAGCTTGCTTTGGGGAGGGTAGAACTCATCTTAATTAAAAATGATTTATAACTTACAAAAAAAAACAAAAAAAAAAAAACTTATGTTCTATTAAACTACATGTTGACTCGTTTTCTTTGTTTTAACCGAAAAATCTTGCGTTTGGCTTTAAAAAGTGTTTTATGGCTCACCTCTCCTGTTCATGGGTCGCACGCGCACAGCGACCTTTACGTTGGAGTCACTCAGGCTGTTGTCATCCATTGTGGCACCTGACCTGCGGCAATTCAATCAGTGGACACCAGTAAAACCAGTTAAGACTCTGTTTGGACTTTACACATACACAAAGCACGGTCCGGAAACATACATTTTCCCAGAATTAAAGCTTCGCTTCGAGTTGACATTTGCAACTTTGTTCAAATGACTTCGGAATGGCGCACAACGAGACGAGGAGTGACGGAGAAAATGACGGAGAAGGGAACTAACCGAGGGAAGGAGAGCGCAGTTTGGTTCCCGGTCCGACACCCAGCAGCAGCAGCTAGCCTGGGACGCTAAAGAGGTCTGGATATGAGCAGCAAACACACACAGGGTCAAACACTGTATGACAGCGACCGCTGGCTTGCTCTACCTGCCTGCCTTGCCCACCCCCAGAAACTCCGCTCACAGTGGGGAAGTTTGCCGTCTGCTCCAGAGTCTGGAAACGCTCACGGCAGCCCACGCTTCATTCCCCGCAGCTCGTCCACCTGTTGCATTTCCTGAAACTTCCCGCAGAGATCAGTCGGGCCATGTCAACTCGCGACTAAAGGGATTTGCTGTGAGATTTAAGTCAGTGAGCCCTCAGCTGCCTCTGGACATAGTCGCAAACACGGCTTAAGAGGGGATTTAACGCCACCCCGTGGATGTTCATCGAACATACAAGCCTTTCCCACCGCACTCCTGTGTTCAAGTGAGATTAAGACATTTTCTTTAAAATGAACCCCTGTCAGGGCTTTTTATTTAACTAAGACATACCTGTAACTCTATACTAATGATTTAATAATAATAACAACAATAATAACAATTCAAAAACAGTAGAAAAGCAGTTTATTCGGCATTTCAATTCCGTACAGTAGTTTACGTGATTTTACGACAGTTTCTGTCACTGTGCGGCATTTTCAGTATGCTCGTAACGTGGAGTTGTTTATTACTATTCTCTGAGTTGACAGACCAATGTTTTACCCTTTAACAAACAGCACCTTGTTTAAAATTTGACAGTGTCCGCGGAAGGATATGGGGAAACCGAAGAAAAAGAGTGAGTTTGCTGTGAAACGTGTTAAATATTTTAAATTACTTTTAAATTAGCCAGACTAGTTGTAGCTTGTTGCTAACGCTAACCAATGCCATCCAATTTAGGAATTCTTTATTGACTCCAATGGGAAATTTAATGTTGCTTTAACTCATATTATCCAACGTTCTTCAAAGAGTTGCCTTTGTAGTAAACTAAATGACAGAAAACGATACTCGTCTCTACTTTATGTGGTAAATGTGACTAATAATACATTAGTTAATCCAAATTAAAGTATCTTGCTGGTTTTCAGGTGACATCAGCCGAGCTGAGCTGATGATGATGACTATCGCCGACGTCATCAAGCAGCTGGTTGAAGCGCACGAGCAGGGCAAAGACATCAACCTCAACAAGTGAGGATTCTTAAAACGACACGAATAGTTTTCGAGAAATACGAAAAAAACGAATGAGAAGCGGGTGCATCCGGTGGGGGACCCAAGCCCAACATTTGTGCATTCAAAGAAGAAAAGAAAAACAGTTTTTTTCTAAATTAATCAGTGACTCTACTCTATAATATAACAGTTTAAAGCATCCATAGTTGGTGCATAAGAAAAGTATTGGTAATAATAATAATAATTTAAAAAAACAATAATAAATTAGGCTGAATTTTTTGGAATACATTGGCCATTACCCTATTTTAAGACGTACTGACTCACCTTGTTCTCTCTCAGAGTGAAGACGAAGACCTCTGCGAAGTACGGACTCGAAGCCCAGCCACGGCTGGTTGACATCATCGCGGCTGTTCCACCACAGTATCGCCGGGTTCTGCTGCCCAAGCTGAAAGCCAAACCCATCCGAACCGCCAGCGGGGTGAGTAACCCCAACTTTCTCCTCATCTTTCCTTTTAGCTCCGGGTAGATTTCTCTAAGTGTCCTCCTGAATTCCAACTAAATACATACAATTAATTTTCTGAACGCAATAAAAGAGGTCAGACGTGTCATTCGGATAACTACCATACAATTACGACATGAAGAACCCCACAAAACAGTTAAATTGACCTCAGCAAAAACCCAGAACCTCACCAGAAGTCTTGTGCACAGAAACTTTGGGCTAATATTAGCATCAAAAGCATCTTTGTTAATTGAAAAAAAAAAGAAGCTAAATCTTCAACACTTTTGTCTCCGTTGCAGATTGCGGTTGTGGCTGTGATGTGCAAACCACATAGATGTCCTCATATCAGCTTTACAGGAAACATCTGTGTGTAAGTATTACTCTTAATTTTTACAGAATTAATTCTCTTTTTTAGAGTTCATGTTATTGTAAAACAATAAAACAGACTTTCAGAAAGCTTCAGGTGTCTTGAGGGGCTTTTTGCCTGTTATTCAGTGTCCTAATGTTACATTTCTTCATATTTTATGTCTTTTTTTCTTTGGCAGCTACTGTCCAGGGGGACCAGACTCTGATTTCGAATACTCCACACAGTCGTACACCGGCTACGAGGTGAGGCTCTTAGAGTCCGTCTGTTTTCCAGTGATTCTATGATTTAATAAGTGAAAAAACCCCAAAACATTTAAATGTCTTTGTGTTTTTTAAAAGCCAACGTCCATGAGGGCGATCCGAGCTCGCTATGACCCCTTTCTACAGACCAGACACCGAGTGGAGCAGGTCAGAGACTCCCAGCCCTCTATACAAATAGTATTTCATAAATATTTACACCCTTTGAATTCCTCATGTCATAACCACAAATTTTAATGTGTCTTATTGGGTTTTTACACACAAAGTAGTAAAGTAGAAGGAAAACAGAGGGGATGAAAGGTGGTTTTCTTTACTCTGATACCCCTAAATAACTGAACTGTAGAACCAGCAGCTGGAACAAATCCACCTCAGCAGGGATATTAACACATGTGGTCATTGATGATAGATTTTGCAGATGGTAATTGAGGGTCACAGCTTTCGTCGCCCCTCCAAGACCTCAATTACAGGAATGTATAAATGAATGGTCCCAATTTATCTTGTGCATCAGAGCAGAACGATTCATTTTCTACTGATGATCTTATGTGAAATCAAATCACTTGTACTGCTTTTAACTGAACTACATGTGGGCTGGGTTTCAAGTTTTGATTTCACACATTTTCTTTTCTGATGTAAACAAGTCCCTAATTTTGGAAGATCGGATGATACTTGAATGCAAAACCAATCTTTTCCACCAATCCTGTGCAATCACGCAGGTCGTGTCTGGAAGAGCGCAGTAAACAGTCTTCCACTTGTTGCCAATTTAGCGACTGTTGCTACATTTAGAAATTTTTCAGATAAAAAAAATTCCTAATTTAAAAATTGGTGATCAGCCAGAAAACTGCAATCAGTGCACTCTAATGTCTACCAATTGTCACTGTTAAGGGCAATATACATATATTTTTTGTTAAAACTTGATTTTTTTTAACAAATCCTTTAGAAGTCACATATTTATTTGATTTGCACATATTACAAACCTACTACATAAATGACTGCTTTAACTTTATAATGCTCAAAACTTGTATAATCCAGCTAATCTGATGGCTAAGCCCACAGTTTTTACAAAATCTAAAATTCTCAGTCAGGTTTAGGGCTTTCAGCTGAGAAGTCATCATCACACAAACAAATTATATCAGTTTAAAACGGAGTAAAATTATTTTTGAAACTCACAAAGCAGGAAAATGATGAAATTATGTTGCTCTTCTAAAACAAACATAGCAGGAAAAATATTAAATTAATATGTATTGGTTTATTGCTGTAACTTCCTTTTGCAAACTTGAAGGACAACAGTTCTTTTGGGTTAAAGCTTATTTTATTTCTCACCCTTGTTGCAACTGATTTTATTGCTTGCTGTCTGCAGCTGAAGCAGCTGGGCCACAGTGTGGACAAGGTGGAGTTCATTGTGATGGGTGGCACTTTCATGGCCCTGCCTGAGGAGTACAGAGACTACTTCATCAGGAATCTCCATGACGCCCTGTCAGGTCACACCTCCAACAACGTGGCGGAGGCCGTCAGGTACAGACTGCTCCTCAGCGCCTCAGCATTTCATCTGTCTTCTAGACTTCTCTATAAAGGGGGCAGTATGATGTCAAATAGACTTTTTTTTAGCTTTACATCATGTCATAATGTTATAATCTCATCAAAAATATGCCTGGAGTGTCTCCATTCCGATTAGCAAAACGCCTCGTTGGACCTACCTCCGCCTTCGAGACGCAGCTCCTCCTCTGAGCTGCGTCCCAAAGGCGGAGCCTCCAGTTTCTGAGCTTTCCTTTCACAGAGCAGTTCTCCCCTGCAACTCACCTGCTCAGCTCCTTCAGACTAGCCAGCAGCAATTAGACAACACCTAGTAGAATTGAGCATCTGCTGAGCTCATTATAGGAGCCACTTCTCAGAGCAATGCTGGTAAAAACGTTGTTGAAGGGTTAATAGAGGAGCCATGTTGTGATGACTTCCTGAAGGCGGAGTTTCAGAATGAGCAGGAGCTTCCTAAAGAGACAAAGGCCCAATTTCATGACATTTAAATTATAATGTAAAAGTCATATTTGATATATACAGCATTTTTATAACAACTGTGGTTAGCATAGTTAGTTGATTGTGCTATAAAATGGCACTGTGCTTCTAGAAAATGAATAGTACTGTTCTTTCAAAGGTCTTTAATACAAGAAATACTGTATATGAGTAGCATAAAACAATGTGGGTTTTTCCTTCTGAGGAGGAATAACTGTAAAACAGGGTTGTTCTAATTTAGAACAAAGTTATGACATAGTGGACAATGTAAGCTCCCTTTAGCATGTTATATTAGCAATTAGAGTTTAACATTACTGAAAAAAATCAGCCTCTTTGTACATATGTTTTATTAATATCTGAGGATGTGCACAACTGTTTCACAAAGATCCATTTGAGATAGATCTGCTAACACTTATTAACCAACCATTAGCTTTAAGGCAAGATGTATAAAGCCATAAAGAACACATTTGTGTTCTGTGTGGTTTTGTCTCTCATCTTATGCTTACAAATGCAGCTTTTTAAAATGTTTGATAATAACCTGCACAAATATCTTAAAGTAAAATACAGAGGTGCCTTAAATTCTCCTTTTAGAGTTCTTTCTTTTCTTCTTTAAGTTTAGGGTGAAATATTCAGTCAAAATTTTCTTGACAGTTTATGAAGAGTGTCTGTATGTAACAACTGGGCCAATAGAGGGTGCTGTTTTACTACACATTATTCTCTGCAATGTGGAAGCACCGTATCTGGCTGGGTGTTACAGCTTAACTTTGAGTCAAAAAATATAGAAAATAACTTGCATGTAATTTGAATATAATAACATTTTCTGCTGGTACACAATATCAAGAATGAAAGAAATCAGCAATGAGTTTAGACATCTGTGTACAAATGTATTATCTTGCTTTACACAGAGAGAAGATGTGCACAAGTGGAAAACATTGAAAATGTATGCCAATCTTCAAAGTAGTGGCTTTTCCCATCTATTCATCCCTAAGTTAAGGCTTTAACTTAGAGAATTTTGGGGGGAAAAACCCCAGAAGCTTCTTTTTTGGCTTTTCATTTTCTGCAAGCCACAATTATCAAAATGACAAGAAATAAAGGCTTAAAATTAGGGATGTCCCACTTTGAAAATTTTGGCCAATATCCATACCTGATCGCTGCTGTTCTGACTACTACTGCAGATATTTACCACCCTAGTTTCATTTATCGGACCGATACCAGTGATTGAATGTCACAGTATCCATAGCTTCACAAATACAAATACTGCTCTGAAAAAAGTTGTAATATGATTTTTTTTGGACACCAGTCACATAAAGAATCACTAAACTGCTCACAGTATCTGCATTTAATCATATTTTCACATTTATTGCTACTTATTGATTCTCTCGCTGAAAAAACAGTGGAACAAATTATAAACTTAATAATCCCAACAATACAGACAGTTTCGGGGGGGAGGGGATTTTAAACATTGTTAAATAAAATATAATGTGAGAACAATACATTTCAATTATTATCATAAGACGTGTATCACAATAAATGATAAACGATTTGATAAATGCCCAGTAATTCAGTCGACATATTCTGGTGTCAAACATCAGGCCGTCTGGCTAATAGCTGAAGTGTGGGCTACATCTGGTCACGCTAGCAAGGGAACAATTTTGTAAAGACCATAAAAGCAGAATTTGTTCATGATGATGTATGAGAACCAAAATGAGTTAGACCTCAATGTATCATTTGTTTTGTTTGGATGCATAACTTTATAGTGTAACTTCTGGCAGTTGCACCGTATACCGTTGAATCACACCTCTGTTTGATTCAACGCACCATGGTTGATCCTTCAAGAGCCCAAAGGAGTCCATCTCTTGAATGAAGCCATTGATAATTCAGTACGGGGAGATAAGTGAAGCCACTCTTCTCTTTGTTCAATCGATTCCTCTCTGGCTGAGTCGGGGGAGAGCGTCGAATGAAATCAGACACGCTTCTGCTCAGTATGGACGGACTGCAACTTTCAAGTGGTGTTTAATTCAAGTGACTGGGCTTTTACTAACTGGTTTGTCAAAAGGAGACGTTTCCTTTCCTAAAGCCTAATAAGACTAAGAAGCCTGGTTTACGCAAGCGTCCTTTGTTGCATCTGTCATCGAGTGTGTGAGCAATCTCACAGGTGTGTGCCTTAATTCGCCCCAGTCCGCTGTCGTCACGCTTTGTTAAGACACGATGATTGCCGTAATTGTGGAGATCGCTTCATAGGTTTGGATAAGACTGGGCTTGGCTAAAAAGCGCTCGCGCTTTCGGCTGCTGGTGTGTGATAATTGCAATGTTTGTGTATCAAAGAACCGCGCGGCCGCGACTCTCACTCGCGCCGCGGGCACGCTGCCTCTTGATCTGATAGAAGCGGTGAGGTACCTGGAGATAATCGTCTGAGATAATAGACTTTTTATTGATTCATCTCCCACAATCTGATCATCCTCTGTGGAGCATAAACTCTTGTAATTAGAGTAAATCAGCCAGCAGGCTGTAAAAGATGGACATTTACTGCCAGTGGATCCAAAATCCGTGGGAATAGGCGCTTTGTGAGGGGAGCTAATGGTCATTGAAGCAGCTGAAGTGGAGAAAATGACATCTGGAGCGTGTGCTGAAATGACGCAGCTCTTGTTGTTTTGGTGATTTTGATCAGTGAGTGTAATAACTCTGAAAGTGGAACACCAGTCAGATTCAGGCTAAATGAAGCTGAGAAGACATGGGTCTTCAGATTACACTTTAAAAAGGACAGCAAAACAAGCCGGTTCATTGTTAGTTCCACCCGATGTCTGAAAGGTTCCGTTTTTATTCATCAGCGATAGATTTATGTTCAGCCATGGTGTGTGCACACAGGTTTTCATCGGGCAAACTGGAAACACAGAGTGTAGAAACAGTCTAGATGGCGCTCAGGTACCCAAAGACGAGACAATTCCATATTCAATTGGAGAGAACCAGCACCAGGCAGAAGGTAACTGGTGCCTAGTACTCCTTTGGGAATCCCGTCGAAAAGGGCGTGGCTTTAACTGGTTCTTCCTCAGTCAGGCCCACCCATGTTTGTCTTTGTGTGCAAATCCTGCGCAGTTCCTTCAAATCTTTTGGAACTACCTCAGGAGTGGTAAAAACCGGGTCTTTTGTGCAAGTTATCTCATTAGCAACAGATTGTTTGTGCCTTGGATTTACCTTACAATCAAGTGAAGGCTGTTCTTTCAAACTCCTCTAAAAACATCTCAACCACAATTTTCAATCTGCTACGAGACCATAGAAGATTGCGAACTGAAAATGGATAATTTTGTGGTTAAACTTGGAGGTTTTTATCTATTGAAGATAAAAAGATCCATTGTTCGCAGTTGTAGGGGCAATCCATAGTGAAGAAATACACTAAGAGATTTCCATGAAACTGGCCACCAAGGAGTCCATGCGCAAAATGACATCAATTTAGCATCAGCAATAACTCTTGTGCGCCGGAAGAGTGAAGAACACACTGCTGGAAATCTTTGCTAGAACCAAGCAAAACATTAACTGGCTGGAGTGAGACTAGACAATGGAGAAGGGGCCTTGGACTAAAGGGGAAACTGTAAACTGGTCAATGCATCATGGTTCCTTGATGATACCAGTGGTTTTCTGACAATAAATTGATGAATAATTTCCGGTATTTGTCAAAAATATCTTCACACAATAACGTTTTTGGTAACAACACTGGAAATGATGTCCTGTGTAGCTTTTAAAGTTGGGTCTTTTATCTTTCTAGCATTAATGTGTCTTTAATGTGAGGTTAGTGTTAACTATCTGGGTGATGAGCCATTTCAATTTACAGCACGCAAATTGATGTTGCTAAATGATGCCTCCAATATATCCTCCGTTCTCTTCCGACCCTCAAATATTTATTCTCATTGGCACCAAATGGTCAAATTAAAAAGTCATTACAGGAAGAGAGACGTTTAGCAAAATAATCCCAAGACGCACAGCGGGAGAACCGAACCCAACCCGGGTTGACTCGAGCGGCAGCCTCTCTCTCGCTGCAGGTACTCGGAGCGCAGCAACACCAAGTGTGTGGGGATCACCATAGAGACGCGGCCGGACTACTGCCTGAAGCGCCACCTCAGCGACATGCTGAGCTACGGCTGCACCCGGCTGGAGATCGGCGTGCAGAGTGTTTACGAAGATGTGGCCAGGGACACCAACAGGTTAGTATGTCTGCCAGGGAAAACACGTCAGAACATTTGTTTTTATTTTGGTAAAATAATCCCAGTCCCGTCTCTACATTTGACCTTTTCCATATTTTTTTTCCAGAGGCCACACAGTTCGAGCTGTGTGTGAGTCTTTCCAGCTGGCAAAGGATGCTGGGTTTAAGGTCGTTGCACACATGATGCCAGACCTGCCCAATGTTGGCATGGAGAGGGATGTGGAGCAGTTTATAGTAAGCACCTATTCATTTTAAAGGGTCAGTTTTATGTAACAGCAACATTTTTGAGCTGCACATCATGTTATAATGTTATTCCATCATCAAAAACACACCTGGAGTGTTGCCTTGATTCTTTAATGCATGTTTGAGAAATCCTTTACTCTCCATGGCAACCATTCAGCTGTGCAAATGCCTGGATGGACCTAGCTCCGCCTTCGAGGACAATGCTCCTCCTCAGAGCGGCGCTTTCCATGCTCCAAGCTTTTTACCCCCCAAAAAAGATTTTCTAGGATGGCCCTATGTTTAGCTCCATGCATCTTCCCATTAACTCTTTTTCAAGATACACACCCCGCAGCATAAAGCTGCCACTACTGTGTTTCACGGAGAGGTGGTGTATTCAGGGTGATTTGACTGGAGTTGGCTTTAATAGTTAAAATTCAAAACCGTCAATCAAAGCAGTGGGTGAAAATTGTGTTTTTGATTCAACTTGGTCAATGAGAGCAAAATATTTTATTTGACAACATTAAACAGAAAGAGATGTTATTGAGGGTTAGAGAATGAGATAATTATCCTTATAAATCTTAGTGCTGATAAGTTCCAAACACTGAAATGTGTAAAGAAGAAGAATAGGACTGTATTTTTGTGGCAGTATTACACACAAAGAAAATCTAAATTTCTTTTGTTGTAGTTGTTTTTACAATCCCGGTTAATATTATGTTGCCACTGGAGACTTCTCAAGCAATTCTATGCAGATCGTGGTTGCTTTTTCATAATGTGTTGGATGTCCTTTCAAACTACAGAAGTCAGATTTAATAATGGAACCGTTCTTGCAGTTTTGGCGGTAACCATTTAACAAGGACATAAAGGAGAACAGACCTATTAAACCAGGTGTGGGCAATCCTGGTCCTCGACATCTCAGAGGTGTCCTGCAACTCTGAGATGTCTCCCTGGTCCAACACACTTGAATCCAACAGCTGAATCACCTCGTAAGTGGAGTCAGGTTCTCCAAAGTCCTGCTAATGACCTCATTATTTGACTCAGGTGTGTTGAAGTAGAGATACATCTAAAAGTTGGAGGAGACCGGCCCTCGAGGCCTGGAGTTGCCCACCTCTGCATTAAACTGTCTGACAGTATATACTTTACTGCATGTTGGACTAAAATCCACTAATGAACTCTGGCTTACTGGTCTTAATGCACCGTATATCCAGCAATGACTAATATGTTCTAAAAAGGTTGTGAATAGTTAGCTTTTTTCCCCCCGTGTTTTTCTATTGAAGCAAATAAAGGTCATGAATATGATGATATGTGGCAGTGAGAAGCTGAGGACAGACTGTTTGTCTGCTGCTGGGATCACTGTTACTCCCACCTCTGGTTAAAAAAAAATATAGGCATGTTCTTATTTAACCAGAGAACAAATTGATGTAAAAATATAATTTTTGACGACTTTGTCAGTTCCCTCGCTCATTGGCTCCCGTGCTTTCAGCTACCTATCACTTAGTGTACATCATTCCTCTTTGAACAAGCTCTGATGATCCAGGTTTGCAGGAGGGTTTATGTCTGGGCAGGGGCGCCGCTAGGAATCTTGGGCCCCATGACAAAAAATTAGATTGGGCCTCCTCCGCACAGCTGCTGTTACAATTTTCTGAGTCTGTTTGACCCACAAAAAGCATCACAATTTTAAAGGCTTGCAACTGCCTTGCTTTCTTTGGTCTAATACTGATACTAGGACAATATTTACTGCTCATGAATTTACATACAACAGTTCACATACAGTATGCAAGTAGGTTGCTTACATTTTTTCTATTACTGAACTGCCTCTCCCCACAAGCAACAGTCATAGGCAACGTGCAAAATATACATAAAGCAATCCAGACTTCTCAAAAAATGCTATGTAGTTGCACTTTATTCAATCTGCAGTATGTAACTTTAATAAAAAGTATGTTTTCCCCATATTTGTTAAAGCTGTCACCATGTTGCGCCAGTTTGTTATGAGACAGATAATCTGCGAAAACAATCAATCTCCTCCACCTCCTCCCTGAATTACTATTGCTAGGTAAAGTAATGCAACGTTCAGGCCAAAACAACCAATCAGAACCAGTAGGACAGTCTTAACGCTGTCAATCAACCTCATTCACTCACTGCTAAATATGCTAATGGGGGAAAAACAACTTATCGTTACAGGAAAACCGTTTATCTGCCATCATTGGTAGCTATGCCACCCAGACGGAGCATTCACAACAGGCTGCGCTAGCTACAGCATAGCACAGAGCAATGGGAGGGAGGATGAGCAGCACCACATAAGATTGTGATTGACAGCACTCAAATTCACAGATCCAGGGGAGGGTTCAGTGGAAATATGGATGTGCGCTTTTTGGTCTGGGAGTGGTAACATTTAATTTTTCTGAACAATTTTAGAAAACACAATATCATTAATTTTGTACTTGACAGGGCCACATTTTATTTAATTTCCATGAGAAAAAAAATTTGTGGAGGGCCCCCTGTTGGTCAGGGGCCCTTGGAATTGTTGTAACTCCCCCCACCCCCAGGCGCCCTTGGGTAGCATAACATATTTTATTACTCAGTTTTGAACAGTTATAGTTATAGGCTAGCTATGCTGACAACATGCTAACCAACGTCAAAACAACAAGTTACTGGTTTGTAACTATGGCAACCAGTGACAGTTTAAAAGCCCATTGACGCTTTCAGCAGTCAGGTTGCATCCGCCGTGTTAATAAAAAAATTCATCAGACAAGCCCGCTCTGAATATCAAACAAAACTGTGACATCACAATGTGACATCACAATATAACTCCAAAAGCAGAATTCTGACATCACCAGCGATTATATAAGCTCCTCACATCGATCTACTTTCATCACAACCTTTTAGCAGCCGTTGTTGATACGTTTCTCTTGAGAATTTATTTAGCAGTTCACAGTAAGACTTTCAACCTTGTTTGATTCACATTTCGTTTGGAGATTGACATCAAACTTAACGTAAAATCTTTACTGAGTTTCTAGAGAAGTGATTTATCTTAGAACCTGAAACAAGCAAAGGTTACAATGCAGTCCAACCAGCCAAGAGTCGAAGAGGTTTCATCCGACAACATTGTCGAAAGGGAATTACAGCCACCCAAGCCACCCAAACGCAAGAAGAAGAAGGTGTCATTTGCAGTCTGGTGGGAGCTGTACGCACCTGAGGAGCTAAAGATTTCTGCTGAAAATATCGAACAGCAGGACGTTCCACTGGTGTTTGACAATGAATCAATTGCCAAAGCACAGGAGACAGTGGATCAAAAAGGGGACAGACTGACACCTGATACTGAGTCCAATGAGAAGAACCAGGTACCATTTAAAACCTGGTCGGAGGAACACGTCCCCATTGACCAAGAGATTTCTGCAGGAAATATTGACAAGCAGAACGATTCACTGGTCAGTGAAGAAGAGTCCATCGCTAAAGTGCAGGAGACAGTCGATATAGCAGAGAAGGAACAGCCCTCTATGTCTAAGGAACAGCCACCAACGACCAGGCGCAACAAGAAGAAAAAGATCCCATTTCATATCTGGTTGGAGAAACATGCCCCTGCTGATCTCAAGATTTCAGCTGAAAGTACTGGAACGGAAGACATTTTACCAGTTACCGAAAAAGCATCGATCTCCGTACTGCAGGAGACAATCGATCTAGCAGAAAAGGAAGAGTCCTTTAAGTCTTGCACTGAAAATGTTAAAGAGCAAGACACTTCTCTGCCTGAAGAAGAAGGTGATCAGGCAGATTCTTTAAAAAAGGAGATTTGCACCGAGGAACCATCACCGGTAACTGATCAGGATTTCATCTCCAAAACAAAGGAGACACTGGATCAGCTAGAGGAGGAACAGCCGCCAAAGACCAGGCGCAACAAGAAGAAAAAGATCCCATTTCATATCTGGTTGGAGAAACAGGCCCTCGCTGATCTAAAGGTTTCAGCTGAAAGTACTGGACCACAAGACCCTTCAATTGTTACCAAACAGGAATCGATCTCTGTACTGCAGGAGACAATCAATCTAGCAGAAAAAGAAGAGTCCTTTACGTCTTGCTCTGAAAATGTTAAAGAGCAAGACACTTTTCTGCCTGAAGAAGAAGGTGATCAGGCAGATTCTTTAAAAAAGGAGATTTGCACCGAGGAACCATCACCGGTAACTGATCAGGATTTCATCTCCAAAACAAAGGAGACACTGGATCAGCTAGAGGAGGAACAGCCGCCAAAGACCAGGCGCAACAAGAAGAAAAAGATCCCATTTCATATCTGGTTGGAGAAACAGGCCCTCGCTGATCTAAAGGTTTCAGCTGAAAGTACTGGACCACAAGACCCTTCAATTGTTACCAAACAGGAATCGATCTCTGTACTGCAGGAGACA
>CAEFZX010015467.1:0-15623 GCA_903066825.1 Alfaro cultratus | reverse complement strand
TTTTGTTTTGTACATATTTCCACATGTGTTAATTCATAGTTTTGATGCCTTCAGTGTGAATCTACAATGTCAATAGTCATGAAAATAAAGGAAACTCATTGAATGAGAAGGTGTGTCCAAACTTTTGGTCTGTACTGTACATAATTTCACTTATAATTTGCCAATAAACCCATATTATTTTGTTTTTATTGCTTATTATTTCGCACTTTTAAATTTTAAAATGTAAAGTGTACTATGAATAAAATTCATTCTTCTATTTATTTGTCTTATTATTATTATTACTAATGGCAAAGGTCTAAGAATCAACCGCTGTCCTCTTTTGCTCTCTGGTGAGAAAGGTTTGACTGAAAAGTGCTCCAAGTTCTGTCTGCATGTTTACAATTAACAATAGATGCCCCATTCTTGCCAACTCAAAAACGTTCTTGCTATATTCAGCAACATTTCAGACAAGAAAAATTGGTATCGGCCAAAATGGGAATCGGCAGGTTAAGCTTTTTAAAAGATCGGTAATCTGCGATCGGCCCGAAAACTGCAATCGCTACACCCCTATTGTTAATTCTCTATCCTCACTTTAATGTTTACAAGGCCATAAAGCAAAATAGGTCACATCACCAGGGGAAAATAGAAAAAAAGATCATGAACGAACAGAGAAGCACATATGCACTAAAATAATTAGCCAAGCAAATATTTAAGATCCAGCCCTGTGATTCTCACATAGAAACACACAAACTAGTCAAGCATGAAAGATTTTCACCTACAAAGGCACACCAGGAGGCCAGTTGCAGAGTGGGATTCTTGCTGATTGCAAACAATATGAGGCATCTCAAGGCTGCTATCCTGCTTCTCCCAGCAGGACAAATATTATGTTGTGCTTTCTCTCTTTATTCCACACTGCCTTTCTCACTCAGGTATTTAGCTTTCTCCCTGCATCTGAGCCACTACTTAAACAGGAGCCTGCGAGATCATCTGCATTCTGTCTTCACCCGAGTCGACCCCTGACAGCTACAAATTACACAGGGAGTAAGAGCACAGCATTCTGGGCCCTCCCTGCCCCTCCAAACCTGCTATGTTAAGCTGATTGAAATTAAAGGAACAGCCACTTCGGAAGGGCGCACTCAAACCATAATAAGTGATTATTTTTCTGCCTCTTTACTAGAGCAATTGACCAACTTCTGAAATGCATCCTAACACACAGAAATACACCTCCTCGCCTTGAGGCCTCATCAGTCATCATGTGTTGCAGTGGACACAGAGATCGGAGCGCTGCATGAGCATGAAACATGAGCCTTCGAGCCAGAAATCCATATCCATTATTGTTGCATGCATGCTTTTCATTTGCACCAGGGCCATATTGATTTCCCTCCCATTTCCCAGCTTTAAACAAGGTGTAAAAGCATGTTTTCTTTTTTGCTGCTGTTAAATTCATCATAATTGAGATCGTATGTGGACAGACTGTCAGACAGTGATTAACACCAACAACATGTACGTAAAACTCAGTGAACTGAGTAACTTTTGATAATTTTGATCATTTAGTTGCATTAAACATTGGTGACATGTTTTTATCTAAACTCGGTCATAAAGTTTAGATAACTTTCATGCACTGGTCTGAACTAATATTCAGACCAGTGCATGAACTATTACAAATAGGTTTTATAACAAATGTTCTTTTCCTGACTGTCCTCCTCTATTACTAATGTAAAGCTGAGCAAAAGCATAAGTAACTGTGATAAATTGTTAATACCTAAAATTTTAACACTTTACCTTTAACTTTATAGTGAGGTTTAAATGTTTTAGGCGAAGTGTGAAAATGTTTTTAATTTGTTTCACAAATGAACCAAAACATATACAAAAACATTAAGATTAATGGCCCACTCAGCCCATGTTTCTCTCTATCTTTCATACACACACACGTGCACACACACGCACACGCCCACTCCCACGCACACTTTTTGCATTTAATTGAAATGTCAGCCTTACAGAAAGCATGTAGAATAGTTGTGCATGGAAAACCTCCATCCATTTGGGGACAGAAACCCTGGTTTCAAAACGCTCTTATCATACGATAAAATACATGACATTTTTGTATGCAGTTTAAAGTATTCCCCTCCCAAAACCTTTTGTAACACATGGTTTAGACAGACATCTCTGTTCTCTTTGTCTGCTGTGTGTGCAAAAAAACCCAAAAAACCTGACACTGCGATGCCATATATTCCAGAGCTGTAGCTCTGTCACAGATGACTCACCCCCAAATGTCCAGACCAGACTTGAGTCGATCACAGTCAATTAAATGCACCTCTTCTGAGAATCCAGCCCCTCTTCTCATCATACCTCCCTCGGAGTTTGATAATAAGACAGCAGTGAACTCAAAATTCACCTGGTTTTATCAGCTTTCATCAAGCTGTGACAGCATTCAAGTCATTTCACTTTGTTGCAGTTTATTTACAGGTAAATTTAGTTAAGACATGTTGGCATGATGGGTATGATTCCCATACAGAAAGTCTTACTTAAGATGCATTTCTTTTTCCATTGTGGACTGGTTATAAAGCATACGAATACAAAGGCTCTTAAAACAAGAATTTGGTGCACTAATCAAAATCAAATCAAATTTTATTTATATAGCACATTTCAGCAGCAAGGTATTTCAAGTGCTTTACTAGATTAATTGTATTGTTGATTTTGTCAGTTCAGACAGAATTATGCATTATATAAGAAAAATATGCATACATACCAAACAAATATTTAGTTAAATAATCATTATCAGTTTATATGCAGACAAGAATATTTTATCGTCAATCTTTAAGCCTCTGGAGTTATTCTAGCTGGATAGTTGACTAGTTTTCATGGAATACTTGCAATAGACTAAGCTATTGTCTATTGTAGACAATAGCTTAAATCCATTGGAAGAATGGATTTAAGCTATTTTCTGCAGTGTTTAGGTCATGGCTTTTGGAAGGCTTTGCCTCAATGCTAATGTTAACCTTCTTTATAGGTTCATAAATCCATTTTATGTGTATGAAAGATTATTTTTCTGGGGAAACACAAAGATTTATTTATTTATTTATTTATTTATTTATTTATTTATTTATTTTCTCCAGTGAAAGGAATCTGGTTGGGAAGGAACAATTCAGGAATATGAGCTAGCTCATTCTAGAAATAAAATAAATCTAACTTATTCCAGTTCTGTCAGACCCAGATTAACTTACATGGAGTCCCATCTGATCCAAATAATAACAATCAATCAAATGCAGAATTCCCATAATAATCACTTACATATAAGATTTTTTTTGTTTGTTTTTCTTGGGAGTTGGGGTCGAGGAATTAGGTTTATGTTTTTGTTCATATGGCTAAATTTCTGATTTAAATGGAAGAAAATAATGGGATGTAAAATAAAACAACAATGTTAAAAATGTCTGGGGCACAAAATTCCCTCCTTTAAGCCCTGCACTGGATGTTTTTCAGTCACCCTGCACTGCAGCCCAGACGAGCTCAGCACTACACATGGCACCCTGCCCTGTTTATCCTCTTACCGTGATCCTGGTGAGGCGTAAAGGTTTTAATTAGTTAACCACAGCCTTTTTGGAATATCAGCCATTATCCGCCATTACCAAGTGAGCCAAACGGCTGCAGCAGCTCTGCAAAATAAGTCTGCAAGCAAGGCTGACGGTCATCCACATTCTAACTGTGACATGCTTCATCACTAACTGCGGTTCAAAATGCTCTTTCATGCCCATCTGTTTGTTCACAGTTGCCTGCTACACACCACCCTTATCTTGTTTGTCTTTGACGAGAAAAGAGCTTTTCTTAGCAGTGATTGTTCAGCAGTAAGTACTCGACTTGTCAGATCCCATCGCAAGCGTTTGATTTGAGTCGCATCGACCCTGATTGCAGCGCTGGGCAAAGCGGCTCCATTCAGAGAGAAAGAGGACACAGCACAGTTTTTTTTTTCCTGCCAAAACTGCAGCCTTCGGATCTCTTTCACTGGCTCTATGAATATGAGGGTGTCAATACAGTCACTGCAGACAGCTGCATATGCCCCTGTGGCTTGGTTCCTGCCCGACTGAATCGATTCAGGCTCTGTTTATCTCATTAGCTTGTAGCATGTCATAAATCACACAATGACATTTTGTTTCAGGCCTGCAGCCTGCTGTGTAATAAGACTCAAATCCTCCCCTCAATGTGAACATTATTCTGTCTACAGTTTTGCTCAGTGATGATGCAACACTGAGCTGATTGTAACTAAGATCAGCCTCTTGGCATACATCCCACTGATGCTGCTTCACCCACTGACTTAATGTCCTCAGAGACTGGAGATAGAGGACACACTTCTGTCCTCTGCACATATTCATAGAGACGAAGAATTAACTCATCAACAAAGACTTTAAAAACAGCTCATAACCAGTCTAAGGGAAATTGTGTGACTTGGTTCAGTATTATAAATTTAAGGAAAGCGACCCAAAAAAAAAAAAAAAAAAAAAAATACATATATATCAAGGTAAAATAAAAAGAGATTTATGATCAAAGCAGACTAATTGCTGTCTAAAGACTCAATCAGGACCGCTGAGTTCTGCCTGAAGCCCACCATCTCACAACACGGCTTCACATTGCCAGAGTTCACTTGTGGTTAACCAGCCCATCATCATGTTGCACAGACATTCATTACACAGTCTTAGATTCTGAGATGGCATTTTTTTTATGAATAGCCACTCAGCATAATATGCATTAATGAATTGTAACAATTCTAATAATGTATTTGCCCCGTTTCCTCTGCTTTGCTCAATGGAGACAGACATACAGAAGAAAACCCCTCTCACACCTATAGTATGGGAACAAAAGACAAAAGTACTATTTCAGTGTCTGTCTCATAGAAATCTTCTCAAACTGCGACCTTGTTTTAAGAGGATAAAGTACAGCAGGTCCCTAAAGGTCAGTTTATTTATATGTTAAAAGAAGAACAAAGTAGATAAGATATTTAAAATCAGTTCCAGTATCATGCAAAATTACAAATGTCCTTTAACCTTTTTTTCTTCTTTGTCACATTATAGCTCCTACCTTTACTTTATTTTTTTTTATTGGAATTTTATGTGATGTCCAAAAAACCATTATCTGTAGGATGATTGCGAAGTTGAATGAAACTAGTTTTATAAGTTTTCCTAGACTTTCAAACAGCAAGTCTAGAAGCAAGTCAATGTGATGTGGTGTTTTCAGGGTGATAAAAACACTTTTTATCGGGTAAAACACTTTTTATCATAGTGTTTTACCCGTTAGCCAAGATGCCACCCTGGGCAGTTGCCCATGTCGCCCATATCAGAAATCGTCACTGAACCTTTGAGTTTAGGTGAAAAACGATGTCTTGGGAAGTTAGCAGTGTTGCTATACACTTTTTTATTTTTTGTTAATAAATTGTAACATTTTTCAATATTGTTCTCCAACAAACCTTCACGTAGCAGCTTATAGACAAAGCAGGTGGGTTCTATAGGATTGTACTCAGGGAAAGAGAGCTTAATGTATACAACTTTACAGACTGGATAGTTTTTTCTTACATTTTTTTTTTCTCCAGACCTTTTGTGGCCTTACTCAGAAAGAAGGGGAAGCAATGTGCAGCCATGGCCCCAAAATTTTAAATTATTGACTCTTTTCTTTCTACTAGTGCACTACTTTGTGCATATATTTACAAGTTTATGCTCAAAATATAAGCTTTCTAACCTGTAATTCCTTATACAATGAGCTATTTAATCAAATACATGGGAAGCATTGGAAAAGCCCATGCTGTCTTCCCTCTACACATATTTAAAGCTACTTAACAGTTTTATTAAGTTTGCACACTAGTGCTAAAGGCTGCTGGCAGAATCGCCTTAGGCTACTACAACTCAACCTTTCAAAATAACTGACTACAGATATGCCAATTAACACAAACCTGACTGATCTCCAAGCAAATGTTACACTCAAAATTGCAGAGTGAAAAAACAAATACTAGATCTGATTTTGATGTTTATTTTGCAAAATGTAACCGAACAGTGAACTCAAGAAGACAACTAAATAGAAAAATGTGTTTCAATGAATGCTTGGTGCCAACTCTAGTTATTTAAGAAACAGACAGACTTTGAATAGAATCAAATCCTGCGTCTTAATTGCCACTAAATTGACCAGGATGTTTGGTTAGATGTTCAAAATCCTGACACTGTGCAAAAAATATGGCTCATTATTTGAAAGCAAGATGTAACATTTTCACAACTGGCATTTATGTTAGATCTCACTGTGAGCTATGTCCTCCAAAAATAAGTAGGGGTATATTCTTTTTATGTTATGCAATGTTGTTGCATATCTGGCCATCTTATCTCTTCTGTTTAAAAGTCAAAGTCTGCTTTAATTAGTAAAATTATAGAATAAATAGCTTTTGGCTCCTCATAGGCATGAAGAATTGTGTACAAGAGTATTAATATGGAAGAAGGTTCAAGCTATAACACTATTACTAGCTGCTTTTGTTTTGCTCGTTTTGAGACTGCATAATTTATGAAATAAAAAATTAAATATGGGATGGTAAAATAAAAAAATAAAGACAATATGACCTATTTTGAGTCTAGCTTATTCAGAAAGAAACCCTCATGAAATCATTATGGATATGAACAGTCTCAGCTCTTTATTTTCTATCTACAAATTTAGAGTTTGTTCACTCTAATTAATTCCTGTATAGTCAAGAAGCTTACTAAATTAATGCTGGTGCAAAACAGGTCAGACTCACAGCTCACTGCTCTTATTAAACTATTAATTAAAGTCCAACGCAGAGAGGCGGTAAATGTGTGCGCTAGCTGCTCCAGCAGGTCACCTTGTCCTTTAAATGTTTTGACTTTCAGCAAATCGTAAAAAGAAGTTGGATTTTTGACAGAAACACACAGCAAATATCATTAAAGAGATCCAGAGGGTGGCAAAGCAATCTGAAGAAAATGTTTGTAACAAATAAGTTTGACAAAAAATACCATACTTGTTTACCTTGGTAACAGCAGCGTTACCAAGAGTTTTTCTGGATTTTTCATGGGACACTTTGTGGCTCAGACATATAACGCTGGGAGCGAGAAAGAATTGGCACATTCTTTAAATGAAACACCATAGGAAGAACAAAAACAACAAGCTTCAGTAACAGGGTTGTCATTATTTACTCCAAAGTTTGCGATTTAGCGCCACTTGACATCTCTGAGGTTACCGCTTTGCACAGGAACTTCTGCAGGCTTCTGCAACTCACACAGCAGCATGTGTTTACATTTCTGAGCAGCCTCTCTTTCTAATTTCAGTATTTGACAGGAGATGGATCATTTGGCGTCACACAATGACCTAATTTAACTGCGTAATGCAATTCAAATAGGTCCTCCTCCCCCCTTTGCTTTGACACATTTCCTTCATTATTTGCACTAACTTGAATGTTGCTGTTCTGGTTTTGTTGGTTTGGATATGTAAATATCTTATGCATCAATATTTAATCTGTTTTTTTTTTTGTTGTTTTTCATTCTGCAAATACCGTAAGTGTGCACTCCGCGCATTCAGTCTTAAAAGTCACCAGTGCATAAATCTTTTTTTTTTTTATGTAAATGGATGTTTAAGCATTAATACTTTTATTTCTATGTATTTTTGATGGATTTGAGAATCAGCCCCATCTCATCTGGAGAAAAAGTTAAGAACTGAGGCAGTACTGCTGGTGTGATATGCAAAAGGCATAATATAATGCTCATAGCTGTGAATAATCACTTGGTTTATTAGATCTTCAAACCGTGCAATGAAGTAAAAAGCAATTGGACAGTAAATGGCCTCATAGTCAGTCATGCCTATAGGTGGTTTTGCCTGAAGTCTTTCCCAGAGCCTTTACACCCATTTTAATGAAATCACAAGCCACACTGCCCAGCTTTTTAAAAATTTCCTGGCAGCCTTTTAACATTTTACAGGGTTTGTAGCAATAAACAGCAGCTCAGTCAAGAGGTATGTGATACACCCAATTCTATGACCTCAGCTTTAAATGGCAAACCATGCGAGTTTTCCCGTTCAGCTCAGACATGATTCATGTCGGACAAACATCCTGTTTGTTATTAACTCTGGAGATTAAGATCAGCAGAAAATGAGATTGCTTTTGTTGATGAATTCACAAGCCTGGCAGCACCATTAGCACTAACAATGGATCCGCAAGATACATCAAAGCTCTGCTTAATGATGAGCAAGTTGTTCGCAGGAGATAGTGCGGCATGTCAGCCTTCGTGCCATACATCGTGAAAACAAAAGCAAAGGATCAGAGGCAACACTGGTGAAATATCAAGTTGATAAATGTAATTTGTGCAATCAGAAATGGTTTTCTTCCCAGGGAGGGCAAAGAGTGTTTTCTAAAGTTTGATTAAGTAAGATAACTTTTTTGTTTGCTAATTTTTGTTGTGCTACAATGTTTAAGTATCTTCTGTGGAATAGACTTCTGGCATTCAGTCTGATTATGCAGAAATAATGGGATAATGCTGAAAACCCGATGAAACAAAACTGCTTTTTCATCGCAGTTGAGGCTCATTTAATTTGCATGAATGACGGAAATAAATGCTCAGTCAACTTTACAATTAGAACATATTAGTGTGTCAAATCAATTCTGCTGTAAAAGATTTATTTCCTGTAAGCTGGCTACAATTGACATGTTCTTGTTCTACACTTCACAGACAATGATAGTTTACCCATATAGTTCAAGTAGAGGTGCATGTAGTTGTTTGCGCTTTCAAAAACTTTGATCTTCACCTCATTGTAAGGTGAGGCATTCCCTACATGATCCATTTAACTGGATCTCTGGGAAAGACACCAGCACTCTAAGAAATCTAAAGCGATCTGGACCATAACCTGGATCACAACTCCTCAAAATTTACAATAGGAAATTTTGAGAAATTTTTTTTGACTTGGATACAACCAAAAATAAATAAATAGTGGCCGTCTTAAGCGTATGTGACTAAATTTGAAGTAAAACAAACAATAACCTTTTTTTTTTAACCAGATAAGAACCTTGTTGAAATCTACAATCTCTTTGCCAAGAGGGACCTGGCAAGATAACTGCACCATCTCAAATAGTGTTGATAGAATTTTCATAACTGTAATAATCAGTAAGTCATTATTTTAGCAGCTGTAATGTTTCAAACAAAAGCAACACTATTTTGTTTTAAAGTTTAACAGAGAAAGGTGCTTAGAATTTTAGCACCTTTACTTACTTGTATGTGGTTCTCAATGTCTTTATCAAATTTAACTCAATCTGTCAACATAGTTACAATGGGTAGAACCTCTGCCATGACTGGGTGAGGCCCATAAATTTGTGTATTTGTTCATTGAACAACTCTAGTTAATATTTCTCTGGCAAGTGGAATAATCTCCCAACCTCTTTATACAGCAGTTCTTTCCTCTGCAGAGGTGCACCAACACTTGTTCTCATTAAAGCTGCGGATTTAGGACAAAATCCTCAAGGATTTTCTCAAAAGAGTAATTTAGGGAGCTTGTTTGTGCCTCAGACCCCGTACTCGTTTTTCTTTGATCATCACAGTGTTTCCCTATCTGTCTGTAATTGCAGATGCTACATGTGCATCAAGGTGAATGTTTACCAAACTCATAAAAATGTTTAAGCTTTGGAAGATTCACTATCACTGGCATTTATATTTGTCTCCTATTGTAACCAGAGCTACACTTAGAAATCACCTGAGTTGGAATGTATTCAATTTGACTGATTGGTGAGAAGACATTCTGAAACTCTGACTCTAATTGGATTATTTTTCTTGCCTGTCATCTCTTCCTCAGTGTTGGCTGATACAGCAAAAATTACTCAAAAGATATCTCGGGTAACGCAGTTTCACTACCACTGCTATTAAAAAACTGTTTGTCGGAGGTTTGCTCTACTTCCGCATAGGGGCGGAGCCAGTGTCATGTCAATTACTATTTTGCAGTCAAAACTAACACGCCTGCGGTATTCACCACCACTGTCGGGTCACATTATCTTCACATGGTTAAGGGTGTCAGTAGGTCAATATCTCTGTCATCATGTGAAATTATCATCTCTTTCTGACACCTTCTGTTGTGCAGGACCCATTAAACAAAGTCTATGGCCCCACAGTCAGATAAATGCAGCACCTCCTCCTGCTGGGTTTAACACAATGCCAAAGACACAAATTGTGCCAGTCCTGTTACCGTGATTACACACTGCTCAAAAAAATAAAGGGAACACTCAAATAACACATCCTAGATCTGAATGAATGAAATATTCTCATTGAATACTTTGTTCTGTACNTGATTTCACAGAAGTTTGATTTACTTGGAGTTATATTGTGTTGTTTAAGTGTTCCCTTTATTTTTTTGAGCAGTATAGTTTAAATTCATTTTTCTTTGAAGGACGGACAGGAACTCTTCCATTTTACTTCTGTATGTTATATGATTGTAACATGACAAAATATGTGAAAATTGTCCAGACAGATTGCTAGGAATTTTAAATCCTGTACAAGAAGAACCACAGAAACAGTCATTAGTTTTCACTCAGATCTTTTGCAAAAGGAGAAGACACAGCAGATCCCTTTCTCAAGGAGTCCATCATGCGTTCTGACTTTGTGCATCAGAACTTGTCTTTTATTATAAACACAGAGGCAATGTAATTTGAAAAGGGCCCTACTCTAAACATAGGAAAAGAAAAACATAATCTATCAGTCTCCACACAGATAATCTATCAATTTAGGAATTCCATCCAAGGGAGCCTGTAATCTAAAACCGAGACACCTTTAACCCTAAGGATCACTTCAGAAAACAGACTGCAAGTAACATATGGTAACTATTTAAACTAAGAGTTAAACTACTAATGTAATAATGATAATGATAACAGAATTTTCCTAACAGAGATATCAGAGGAGGGGCCTGTGTACTACTCTTTTCTTTGTCTGTATGAGGCCCGTTTTGGGGGATAAAGCTTGGAGTTTAGATAAGAGTTTTACATTTGTTGTTTTTGTGCCTGTAGACTGCGTGAATCTGTCATGTGCATGTGATTACACATACCAAATGCCTCCAGTAGCATCTTCAAGCTTTTTCCTAATCTTCAGCAAGGCCTGATAAATGCGAGCAAAACAAGTGATTCCACACTGCCAGCTTGTCTGTAAGACGCCTCAACACAGTAGCACCACCCCAAGGGATCATCGGTTAACCTCAAACACACACAGGGAGATTATACTAGAAACATTTCATTAAGAAAAAGGGAAACTATTACAAATCACCCAGCAATAGTAGCTGAATATTTCTCATGAGCCTCAGTGTTATAGATGCAAAACAAAATATTGTTATGTTTCATGCATCTACCTGTTTAGGAGGTTATGAGCAGGATGAGTCATTTCAACAATACTATGTAGGCAAACTGAACCCTCTCCAGTTTGCCCACAGGGCAAAACAAGGCGTGGAGGATGCAAGCTCAACTATTTTAAACATAGTTATAACAAACATGGACTCTGCAATACCAAATACCCAGATTTTATTTATGGACTTCTCCTCTGCTTTTAATACTGTGAACATTAGCACTCTGTTGCTTTGCCTCCAGAGCCTACAGATCCACTGAAGTTTGATCTTATCGACAAAAGCATACTTTTTAAAGTTCGCTTTTTCAAATGGTTTTTCAAATGCACCGCTCACACACTCTCGCTGGCTCTCTGCTATGCTACGGATGGTTCACCACAACATAACCTGCCACGAATGCTCAGACTAGTCTCATCTGTCTCACTGTCACATGTTGACTTTTTGAGCAAATGTGAAAAAACATATATTTGTAATAGTTACATATTGTGGCTGTAAGTCAAGTAAAATGGCTTTGAATACAGGGTTCCAACAAGGTTATGTTTTATCCTCCATCCTGTTCTTTGTCTATACTAATAGCATTACTTTTAACAGGGAGCCTTTTTAAATATACTGATGTACCTTGGCGGCACACATGGACAGCATGGGTTTTTCACCCAGGATCAACTGGCTGTCCATGACCTGGTCACTGAAGTCCAGCACAAAGACAAATAAGTGGTGCTGTGTTGGTGGAGACAGATCAGTGCTTTTTAAGCCTCTGATTATTCAGAGAAGGTAGGTTTTCCAGGTAGAGTCCTTTCAGTGTCTAGGAAGACAGACAGACAATTGTCTGTCCTTCCAAACACAGTCTGATATAATTTACAACAAAACCCTCCAGCACTCCCAACATATGTAAGGAAGCTGCAATATTTTGACGTTGGCAAAAAAGATTTTAATCATGATTTACCATTCAGTTATAGATTCCAAATAATTGGCTCATCACAAACTTCTCTGTCCTGTGATCAGGAAAGCCATCCTAATCACCGAGGAACCTTCACGTCCCATCCTTCACTCCTCCCATTAGACAGGAGATACAAGCTTCCACTGACCAGGAAAGCAAAATGCAAAAAAGAAAATCATTCATCCAAACCACAATTATAGCCAACAATAGCAGAGGCATTTATTTACACGTTTATAATTTTTATCTTATATATTTGTCTGTTGGATATTTTACACGTTTCGAAAGCCCCGTCTAAGAAAATGTTTTTGTCAGACAAATAAGGTTTTCTGTTCTGTTTTATTCTAAAATAAATTGCATTTTAACGTGACTTTTCTGTCAGTAACAATAGCTTCTAAGTTCCTGAGAACAAAATATAGGCTTTTATTTGACAGTGACGAAACATAATTGAGGTGGACACCTACTAACTCAGCTTACCTATAGCTGTGGAGCATGTCATCATCTATAAAGATAAAGACCAAACCCAGGGGTCTACATTCTTAGCATTAGGAGCAGCTTGACACCGTTCTCTGCCGTCTTTACAGTTCGACTGCTCTGCATGGTCATTTGTTTTATTACTGTGCATTGAGTTGATTGTTTTTGTTTTTCTGTTAGTTGTTATATTTTAAATTTTAAGCTTGTTCTGAACTGGTGGTTCTCTTACTGCTGTTTTCCATCAGTCTAATTATTCTTCTTACTGGGTGGCTAAGGGATGGATTATGCAAAGTGAAGTTCATATATTATTATTTTTTTAAACATGCATACTTGTTATGAAATTAGATCAGCTCTGCCATTACACGATCACTACATGGAGCTCCATCCTGCAAATATGCACTTGTGGGCACATAAGGCATGGACAGATTTTCTCATGAAAGCATTTTTAAAGAACTAAAGTCCAAATCAACATTTGGATGCTTTCTTTAGGTTTTGGTGCAGATTATAATATTTTTATGTAAACTTGTATAAGTGCTGCCCTCTTTGGGTTGAACGGTGGCTACTGCAGTTTAATTTTCCTATTGGTTAGAACAGAACAGCTTGGCTGATGTCTACATCACAGCCCCACTTTCACGTAGAAAACTGTCTCACTCAGACACGTACACATGGCAAGTCAGAAGTTGAAATTATGGCTGTTGATCAACAGCGTCTTTCATGCTTGTACAAATATGATTCAGTTGCAATGTGAACCTGGAGTGGAATGAGTCTCTTCTCTGCTATGACTGCAAGTGGGATATACTTCAGGGTGACTATGAAACTGACCACAGTGCTTAAGAAGCAGGAGGGACTCATGGCAGCATTCACTTCTCCCTCAGGACTATTGCTACAGGGCGATTAGTGCTATGTGTTGTTGCCAAAATCTCCAATAACATGGAATAAAGTTCCCAGATTTGTCACTAGTCGCTTTTTGAAAATGGCTAAGTCCACAGCTGCATGCAGACAGACTGAGTAGATATTTTCTGTCAGATGGTCTCCTTGATACAATCCCTCCTGATTATCCCCAGGGAAGGACTGGGATTCAAACCAGGAACCTCTGTGATCACCTGCTATAACCCCTGAGCCACTGCCGCAGAGTGAGAAGTGTGTTGAAGCAACACAGTGCAGGCTAGCTGCCATACAAATAGGCCAGTTATTTCTTAGTAATATCACTATGTTACACTTCCGGTGTTACTCTAGGTAGAATAATTTCAAGAAACAACATTAATGATATTCTGCACCATAAACAAGTTAAATTAAAATTGGTATTTAGTACCAGTTTTAAACTGGCAAATTATACTAGTATTTTCACCATGTTTTGCTATAGTGTTTTTCAATTTTGTACAGTGGAGATTTAATGTTCCAATATGATCTGCGAAGTTGAATGTGCTGGCAACATACACAGGTATTTATGGGCTCCATTGTTGTTGTTGTTGTTATTGCTGATGTTTTATTTATTTAAACATTGCACATAAAAAAAAAACATAATTACAAATTCTAAGTGATGTTCCTTTTTGTGAAGAAAATCACAAAAAAGGGGCTTTCAAGTGTATATATGTAAAAGTTTGCGCTTTTGCTAAAGAACATCCTTTGTGCTACTTTAATGCTTCCTGCTATTATCCCTCTTAGATATCATACCTTTCTCATGCTATAATCCTCACCTTTCAAACTCAATTTCCCATTTACTCGAGCAGTGGTGGCCTGCAGAGCAATCAAATCTGACAATCTTCCAGAAATTGCTGAAACAAGTGAAGGCGAATTCAACAGATCCAGCAGTTTGTAGGAAGTTGAGCATCTAATTATCTGGTGCTGCTGGTCACTCCAAGCTGCTGTGATGTACCTCAGGCAAACAACTGCTGTCCCTGGAGAGAAAGGAAACTGCTGCAGAGACAGTTGAGAGTATCTGCCAGCCAGAGTGTGTGGAGCGCAGTTTATTCTAATTCCTCTGCAGGACATTAATGAGCCACAATAGTGGCTGTTTTAATGGGCAGCCAGACAGATTTTTAAGAGCCTGATGGTTTGTAATCCAGCAAGGTACTGTTGCACTGCTGCAAGGCGGAAAACATTTGTTCTTAGTAGACATTTTGCTTTCCTCTTGTGTTTAGGCCAGGTAGTACAAAGAACATGTGCCCAGTGTGTTTTATAGCAGTCCTCTGGCAAAATTATGCCCAAACCAAGCCATTAAACTGATATTAATTAAACACATCCTAACAAGGCCTATGGCACCATAAACCGGAGGGACTTAATAAATTCACCACTGAAAAGCAAACAATCTTTACCTATATTTAGAATTTGTCTGCTTCTTGTATTTACTTTTGCTTCACGCAACAGCAATCAAATAAGTCTCAATTCTTACAATTCGTCTCAATTCTTACAATTCAGAAATGTGAAAAGTATTTATTCAGTCTAATGAGCTAAGACATTTATACCATAAAGTATTCATCTTCACCGACATCTTGGTTCACTGTAAAAATCCTTCCTTTATTTACTCACAGCTTATTGCGCAAACTCCCGGAGTTCAAAACTCGTCCATAAAGCACAAAATCTTTATAGATTTATAGATATTTATGCTTAAAACCCTCTTGGTGATTCACTACCGTTCCTTCCTTGGTCCACTTTTGATAAATACTGATTACTGTAAGCAAAGAATACTGCACAAAAGCTGCAGATTTTTATTCTTCTGATCCAGTCATCTAACCATCAAAAGTTGTCCCTTTTCAAACAGTCAATTCTTTGTGCTTGCCTGTTTTCTCCACTTCCCATACATCAATTTTGATGAAAAAATAGTCACCTGCCTTATATATATATATATATATATATATATATATATATATATATCTATATATATATATAAATCACA
>CAEFZX010015466.1:0-50215 GCA_903066825.1 Alfaro cultratus | reverse complement strand
TATATATATATATATATATATATATATATATATATATATATATATATATATTAATTCACCGTGATGACTCTGAGGTTGACATCTTCAGCCTCCAGAGGGTACGCACTGGTGCACTGCAGAATGGTAAAGTTCTGGTTGTGCTGCTTCACCGTCTCGTAGACGCGACGCATCGTCTCCATCGACTGCATCCCACTGGACACCACCATGGGACGGCCTGACACAAACGACAGGAGAACATCCTTATAAATGATTTATGTGGCTCCTAAAGGCTGCTTAGGTCCAGGACTTTGATTTCACCTAGAAACAAATATGCAGCAATAAGAAAGACCAGAATCTTAAAGGTGGTTGCTTTCTTTTAATATAAATAAGGATATCAAAGTGTTATTTTTATTTCTATTAAAAGTAAGAAGAAAAAGAAGAAGAAAAACAAGAGTTCCTCTGTGTTGCCTAGTGTACAATATAGGCTACTTGTTTCATGAGATTGATGAGAAGGAACATATTGTGTCTTTGTAAAAAAAAATAAAAAATCTAGTCAGCAAAAATGTAGTAATTTAGTTTACGGGTATTTTGATGACTAAAGATGTTAGAGCTTAGAGGCTCAGATAAGAACATTTCCCATGACCTTCTTATGCTTCTTAAAAGCAAAATATTAAGACATGAGTAATAAATCAAGACTATTTTATCTGCGTAAAATGGTCAGTTTTTGAAGTACACCTCAAAGTGATGAGAAAAAGTGAACAAAATGAAAAATTAACAAATTTGAGCTGTTTAGGAACTTTGTTTATAAAAACGTTGCTCTTATAAAACAAGCATTGCAAGCTAGCAGATGTAGCTGTAGAAAACAATAGTTCTTCTTCTGTGAGTTTTCTTGTCAGCCTGGTTTTGTTTGTATACACTAGACACACCGCTAAGAAACACAACTGCGTTCAACATTCCTCGAAACCCGAGCAACGTTTCTCTCCCATCACACCCAAAGCCTCGACCTGAAGCAGCAGCTGACAGCCTCACCCTTCTTGGCCGTTTTCTCCAGATAAGGAAAGTTGTTGGTGTCTCCGGATCCCACTTTGAAGAAAGGCACGTTGAGCTCGTCGAGAAACTCTACTGCCATCTAAAGGACGCAGGCGAGAACTGCAGTCAAAATCACCGAGCAGCTCAAATCAGAAAGGAAACTCCAACCCGTCTTACCTCATCCATCCCCGAAGCCGTGAAGAAGATCCCCACCTCTGCAGCGTATTTCTGCAGCTCCCTGTACTGATCGTGATTGAACTCCAGGTGGCGCTTGTGTTCGCCATAGGTTTTGCCCCAGGAGTTCTTGGAGGTGTACGGACGCTCCAGGGCTTTTTTGTTGAACTTGTACTCCAGCTCGCTCTTCTGGAATTTGGCGCAGTCAGCACCGCAGTCCTGAGGAGGCGAATATGTGAAAAATGCATCAGATATCTTAACTTTGAACCAAAAAAAATTCTATATTTTTATGTAAAAAGTTTCCTTTTTTTTTTTTTATTTATAGAGCATAGATTATAGAACAGGGGTGTCCAAAGTGCAACCCTGGGGCCATTTGTGGCCCTTGGAATGATTTTTTGTGGCCCCTGACTGCCGTTAAAAAATTGTGCCAATTTGGCCCTTCGACATATGGAGCCACTGCAGATGAGACGGACACTTTTTAAAATAATCAGGGTTATATTTCCATGGAAAGCTTTTATATCTTAAAAACATACAACACAAAGAATTTTCCTTTCAAAGTCCTTATAAGTTCTTAAAATAAAACCCAAAACAATGTATAGACCAACAAAATAGAAAATAATTGGCTCAAAAAGTTAAACAAATGTAAAAATTAAGGCAAATTTCTAATGTTGGTTTTGATTAAAAAAACAATTTGTTTAATTTATTGTTGTGTAGGTAAAGGAGAAAGAATCACAATGATATTATTTTTATGTTTTTTAATTGAGAGAAAATGCTAATTTTGGCCCCTGAGGACTTTCAACGTGGGGATTTTGGCCCTCGGTGGAAAACGTTTGGACCCCACTGTTATAGGGGGACAGGTATTTGGGCAACAGTTGTAGTTGGGAAGGTGTAATACACATACTAGTACTCATGGTAGTATGAAAATAATATATATATATATAATCAAAATACTAACTGGGAATCCAACAAATACTAACTTCAATATTTTTTTAAAAAGTGGAAAACTTATGCATTAAATAAAATTTATTTAAATATGTATTTGTCAATTATTTGTTAAGTACAGTATGAGAAACAATCTTTAAACCACTATTCAATCATTTATACCAGTACCAGGAATACTTATTACGCTTATTTTAATTTGTTTGCATGTCGTCCAATCCATCATAAATTAGTGTCAGAGTTAATTTCATCACATGGAGAAATTAATTCTCCATGTGGTTAACTGGGTTAACTGGTACCAACCACACAGCAGTGGTGTGGGGCCCTCAGACTGGCTCTTTATGATCACCACACCTGAACACGACCAACCTGTCAGCGTCCTTACAGGTGCAGCAGGATCACTCTGCGTGATAAGTCCGTTATTGCGGCCAAAAGTAAACATTATATCCAGCTGGTTTATACACTGTTTCTATCAGTTTAGCGAATATCTCCCATTCATAAAAATCGGTAATGCTTTACTCCACTTTCCCCATTGATTCTGTTATTAGATCAGATAAAAACCGAAGTGTGGAAGAGCTGACAATAATCAGCGCACGCCTGCCTGCACTCAAATCCTCCCAAACGAAGCCAACTTTCATTCACCTTTGCCATTTTAATCATCTTCTTGGCGATCTCGAGGTCTCCCTGGTGGTTCTGTCCAATCTCAGCTATGATGAAACACGGATGTTTTCCTCCGATGGGCCGTCCGGGACACAGATCAAACTCCAGAGGCATCTTGGTGGCGCTGAGGGAAACGATGGCGACAATTTTTAAAAGCAAAGCGCGGACAGCAGGACGTGTTTTCCGTTGGCAGCGCTGCCTAAACAAACCGAGTGAAGTACTTCAGGAACTACTTCCGCCTTTGTAGAGCGTACGTGTTCCACGTAGCAGCCGGAAGGGTTTTCAAAGTAAAAGCCTGGCCATTCAGGATACACATTGAAGGTGTGTTCAATTTATTTTTAAATTTTAACTATAAGCAAAACTGTGACAATGATTTAAAGCTGATTGTCTCAAATATTAATATTATTGAAACGTTTAACTGTTGAAAATATAAAAAAGAAGCAGAATTGGGGGGGAAATTTTTATTTTTATTTTTTTTGTTGCTGTGAATGAATGAATGAATGAATGAATGAATGAATGAATGAATGAATGAATGAATGAATGGATGAATGGTTGCTAGGTCAAAAGCAAAATGAGCAAAATATGACTCCATTTGGTATTGCGCTTAAAATCATTAAAACATAATTCTACTGTAAAAAATTAACAAAAACATGTTTGGGTTTTTTTCTACACCTTTTTTTGGTTCCAGATTACTTGACCTATAAAAAACTTCATGAAGTTAATGTTTTAGTCGTTTCAATGTAAAAAAAAAAAATGGTTAAAAAAAACCCTGAAAATTAAATTTGCATGTCTTTTGCTGTTCGTTGGCTACACTGTCGTTTTACTATGATAAAATAAAAATTTTCTTATGATTTATGACTTATTATGGTTCAAAGGAAACTCTAAACAGGTGGGTTATAGTCTTGATTTAAAGAAACTCAGTGCTTCGACTGCTCTAGTTTTGATTTTAAAATAAAAATAAAACTAAAACCCCTAGATTTTTGACTTGCTTTTTTTTTTCTTTCTAACATTGGTGTCTAATAAGAAGTCGTTCTTATGTCTCGTGGCTCAGTGGAAGAACAGCTGCATCACATACTAAGGTTACACTCCTAGTTGCAGCTGTCCAGGGTTTAATTCCTTTACACCATGCCTTCCCCTTTTCTCTGTGTCATTCCTGTGTAGCTACTGATGTAATAAAGACTGCTAATGCAAAAATAACCTCTTTTGTTTTGTTTTCTCATAAATTAGATTATAGGTTTGTGTCTCTTTTGCATGTTCATATTTGTTTTGCTTGTCAAGGAGTCTGCACCCACCTACTAAACATGTGCAGTTTAACATAACTCCAACAAAAAGAAACAAAGGAAACCGAGTCATTACTTTTCTGTCACTTTGCATGGCTTCTCCATTATACTGTACATTTGGAATAAGAACAAACAGTCTGTCTTAGCAATGTTCTGCACAGGATTCAGAACCTCCTTTAGGACTTCATGAATGCACCAGTCAGCCATAATTAAAGCAGCCATCAACACTTAGTGGGGTTCTTGACACATTAATGCAACAGAAACAACTCATCAGTGGAAGTGCAGGACAATAAATGAGGGAAGATAAAAAGTTAATCTATTTAAAATGAAACTGGTCTTGACTGCTTGCATAAGAACCCTGCTTGTATTTTAAACACTTAGTGTTTTTCTTTGCTGATTCTGAATAAGTTAGCTTGTCCTTTCATCAATATTTGTGCCAGCCTTTTAGACAAAAAATGCCAGATCTGAATGAAATACTAGTTTTCACTGAAAGCTAAAAAAAAAGTTACAATGTGTTTTTGATCAAATTGTGTGATTTTTTTTTTCTGTCTCACACTTTTTCTGTTTTCTTGCCCCTCAAGGTCCTTGTATTTTGGCTACTATGGTATCAATAGCACAACAGAGCAGCACCATAGTGTGGGAAAACTACAGTAAGGTCAAAAATTTGGCTCTGCAACATGAGTAAGACACCATGCACTTCTTTGTACTTGCTCAAAGAGTAGTGAGTCATTAGTCAGACAGGTCAGTGACGTTAAAATTATTTTTGCAAAATTAGAGGAGTGATCTTATCTTGATTCAGCCAAACCTGAAAATGGCAACTGCTGATTGTGAAACATGGAAGAAAGACAGTCTATGAGACCAAACCTACCTTGTTTTAGACACAGCAGAACCGGAATAAGATGAAGTAAATGGGTTAAATCCAAAACAATGGCGTCACATTATGTTATATTCACTGCACCGCAGGGCAATTTCATAAACCACACTAGATCAATTTTACTTAACCGTGGATACGCAGCTGTCTGAAAAAATATTTGGCCAACAAGAAATAATGCAAGAGTCATCCAGAAGGTCACAAGATCTCAGAATGACAACCTCAGCAATGCTTACGACCCAACAGGAAGAAAGAGACCGGGCAGAAATGGCATAAAGATAAGATAGTACATTATGTATCCGGTGGCAGATTCAAGAATCTCATGGCATCCATAAAAGTTACACACACAGACATGATCAAGAGATCAAAATACACACTATAAAACGATAATAAAGACAGAATGGTCACTGTCAGTGCAACAAGGTAAGAGGCTACAAAGCATAAAAATGGCTACGCAGAGTAAAAAATACAGAAACGGCTACCGCATATATTTACACAGACAATGAGTCACAGATGTAATGCAACTGATAGATTCAAAAGAGAACGATTAATGTCTGTTACGGAAAAATTAAACATTGGGTTTCTTTGTGACATTATACACAAAGAAAGACTTCTTCAGTAAGAAATTGCGCTCCTTTACACAGTTATTGTGTTAAGCAATTTTAACACATGGGTTGTGTTAAACTATTAGCAGTAACGTGTCGAATTGAACACATCATATAGTTGTCAACAGGTAGTGCTTCATTCTTACCATCAGGTGGCATAAGAGGTTTCAGGGTTGAGCTACGTTTGCCTAGCAATGGGGATGAAAGCGACTTTGAACTTGACATTATCATGCATGGGAGCAAGAAAACGAGCTGGACTGAAAATTTCAGAAACTCCACCCCAAATAACTATCATAAGAAGCATCTAGTTAAGGATGACGGCATCATCAAGATTCAATGACATGTTGACTGGTCAGAAAGCTAACGCAATGATTAGCATCCAAGGTAAGTAATGGTGAACAAACACAGCCCTGAGGTTCTCCTATATGTAGCATAGAGACAGAAGTAAAACTGACCTATTTTAAAGTGCATTCCATCAACAAGTGAACAATTTTTGTAAGAAGTGCACGTGGCTGTGTTGAATTATAAACACCAGTTCACGATGACTATGGAGGACAGGAAAAAGAAAATGTTTCCATTATTTGACAAAAACATATCTAAGGAAAAGAAAAAAAGTATATAAATTTTTTGTTGAAAACACATGTATGGAAAAGGAAAAACAAAATATAGATTTCTGCCTTTATTTTTGTCAGCTTTGGTCCTCCACAGCTGACAGCAACAAGACATTAAACACGCATTCAGTAGGACAATGTTGACATGCAGAAGCAAAGAACAAATTTTTCCAAGTAATTTATTCAGATGTTTTATTCCTTGATGCCAAGATTTTAGACTCAAATATGTCAATATCATATTTGGTTGGATGCCCTTGTCCAGGAAGCAGGTGAGCATGAGTGAGTCCTACCCAACATGGGAAGATGGCCAAGTATTGAGAAGTATGATTTAAAAAAAAAAAAAAAAGATTTAGTTTGGCATTTTCTTGATGGCATCATTTGGAGAGGGCCCAAAGTCACCATGGATTTTCATTATTTTCTTCTGTGTGTGGGATTTGTCAAATTTTAATAGTCACACATTTGGAAAATGTTCAGAGTAAAACAAGTTTTCAAATCAGGTTTGATAAATGATTTTCTGCCCCTCTTCTATAGACTTAAAAACAAAAAAATGGCCAAAATATTTTTCAAGATGAATTCAGAAGCTTGGTCATAGTTTCATCTCTTTGCTGGACATAAACTTTTACGAATTCGCTTTGTAGTCTAAAAAGTACTTTGTCAGTTGTCAAAGAGAGACAAGTCCGGTGCAATCAGCATTTGTCATATTAAGGATACTACACAGATGATATTGAGACATCTGTAGCTGAGCTCTAGTCTCCATATAATAAGCAGAAAAATGACAGGACAGCAAAATTCTCATCCTTTTTTTTTTTTTTACTTGTACTGAAATCAAATGGACAATGAATACACATGGTCAAGGAACAACTAGCGAGTATCTAGTCTTTAAAACCACAACGGTCTAATTTCATGTTAAATGTTTATATACTGTATACATAGCCTTCTGTATATGTACATAGGTACACTCAAAGTACATACACACACTGTTAGGGTTTCAACACCCGTACAAACAGGTCACACATTTTGTAATGACTGGACTTCCTTCACTTCTGACTGGATGAGGGGAAAAAGAAGTTTCCAAAAAAAAAAAAATGCATAGATTGGAAATTTGAACACGATATGCCACAATGAAGCACTACACACAGTAAAGTACACTGGATTTGGAGTTTGGTCCTCAAAAAAAAAAGGAAAGATAAGAAATACAAAACGGACACTAATACTTCACTAAAAGGAGAACAGGAAGTGATATGTTGAAGGGCAAACGATGGATCGACATGTTGAGGTTATACAACAGCATTCTGATATTGTTTGGAGGATGTAGTGTAGCTGTAAGCCTTAAAAAATACGAACATCAATCTTTCCCTTTTAGTGTCCCAACTCACCACCCTTACAGTGTTACGAAGGACCACAGACCAAACACTTTGGTCAAATCCAACGAGACTTTAACATGGGGCCACATGACGTGAGGTCTCTACTAGTCTGAGGCGGAAAGACGGAAAGCTTTCAAAGGGGGCGAAGAAAGAATAATCTCTACAGGCCTGCGTGAAAATGGAAACCTGGGCTGTCCCCCTTCACCTTAGAAGACAAAAGATGTGGATTCAGTAGTTGGTTCGTTGGTGTGTGAGGTGGGAAAAAACAAAAACAAAAGAAAAGATAAACATGACATGGAATGGACTTCCCCGGATCTCTCTGGTCTCTAACGGACCAGCGGGGACTGCTTTAGGGAGATGAGGACGGAGCGCATGCGGGACACATCTTTGGCCTGCTTGCTGGACTTGGGGTTGAAGTCGCAGAGCCGAGCCACCCGCTCCCACTCTGTGCCGGGGTTGTTCTCGTCCAGATCCGAAATCATGGCTTCCTCGGCTGCCCTGATGAGAGGAGGAGGAAGGGCAAAAACGGGTCGGTCAGTGGAGGAAGAAGTGAAAAATCCATAAAAACAACAAACAACGTGAGAAAGTCCTCTGCAGAGAGCCAACACAGGTTTATGCTGGGTCACCTTCATGTAAGGAGTGCACTGATTGGCCTGTCCTAATAAGCAATAAATCAATTAATCAGCTGGTAAATTAAAACAAACTCAATTTTCATTTGTATGATTTATCATTTCTCTTTCTTTCTACCAAAAACTAGATGACAAGTTTTCAGTCTGGTGCTTTTGTCACAACAAGTCCTACTTTTGAAGGACAATTTTGCCAACAGAGACTTTATAATTAATTTTATTTGTTCTTGTTATTTTATTTATTCTGGATATTCAAAATGTCTTCCAGCTTCAGTGCTAAATGTTCACTAGAATTTAAAGCTTATTGACCTTTGAGAATGTGTTCCTGCATCATTATGCAATTAATGGTAATTGCAATAAACAATAATATTGTTTTGAGATAAATTGTCCCAGAAGTTATTGCAATAACTTCTGCTACAATTTATCTCCCAGGACAATTTGGTATCATGACAGGCCTGTGCACCGACTGCTTTTTTCTGACTGATTGCTGATCTTTAAAAAGTTTCAGTTGCCAACTACAATTTTGGCCAATACTGTTTTTTTCTTCTTTAAAAAGTTACTAAATATAGCAACTTGTCACCAATTATTGTGATTATTGTTTACGCACATGCAGACTAGAGTCTCTGGCAGCAGTTCAAAAGGGAACAGTGGCCAATATTTAGAGATTTGCAGAGGTACTAACCCTAAGTATCGACTGATCACCAATCACCCAAAATTATTGGGGCCGATTTATCATCCAAATGGCTTATCGGTGCACCTATGCGTCATTCTACTTTAGCTCCTCACTTTTGACATTTAGCTCAAAACTTTAAGATCTGACAGGAGGATTTCTCAACTTTTGGCTGGGTTGGACTGTTCGCTCTGCAGAGTCTGCCTCAGCACAGGTTAGTCCCATCATAAACATCAACTTTAATTACACCCACAGCTTTATTGTCTGCAACACGGCTGCGCCTTTGCTCACACATAACACCACAGTTACCCGACTTGTCAGACAAGCCACAACAGCAAGCAGAAGTACATCAATACCACCGATAAAAGAAAAACATCAAAAAGGAAAACAAACTTAGCCAAAATAAATAAAAGGCTGAAAAAGGGTTTTAGCTGGTTAAACACGATAAACTCATACAAATACGCTAAAGCTTGCCTTGTGGGTGCACATTTGACAAGAATCTCACCCAGGTAGAACAGTCATTAAATATATGACCAATAGCAGAAAGCTTTGGCTTTTTTTTTTTTGTGCCTTTTTCTTTAACCGAGCTACTGCGACTTAGCCATGCGCTGTGCTGCGGCAAAGGAGCAGGTATGGTTTCCTTTCATCCTGTGTGTGAAAAAACTAAACGGACATATCTGAAAACGGACCGAAAAGTGTAAAAATAAAAAAAAAAATATATATAAAAAAATAAAGTTAATCACCAAGACCTTTTTGAGATCCAATCCAAGCTATGAAATAAAAAAACCTGTCCTAACACCCACCCAGATAATACCACCCCCAGAGTTTATCTTTATTTACACTGATTTACTCGGAGTTCCCACACTGTCCGTAAACACAAATTCAGCTCAAAATAATAATAATAAAAAAGTAAACACAGTAAAATGGGGGATGGGAAACTAACCAACATTCACCATCACAACCATCTACCAAACACAAGGGACTAGAAGGACAACGACGTCAAAGAAAGGACATTGCAGCAATCAGTGGAGCTAAAAGACGAAGCAACTAAACTGAACAACAAATAAGAAAGAAAAAAAAAAAAGAAACGGTCACAAGATGGATTCCGTCCTCGAAAATATCAAATACTTAAAGAGTTTCTGGGGTTTTGTTTGTTTACTTAACTGGTCTAGGCGGTAGCAAGGATGGTTAATGTGTGTGCTTTAAGGTGCAGAGGAAAAGAAAACAGGGAGAAACAGTTTCACCAGTCAGAATTCAAAAGAGAGAGAGAGAGAAGGAGAGGGAGAGGGGCGAGTGAAATAGACAACAAAAATGAGCTCATTGCAGATGTGGAAGCCACACATGCCAAAGCGACAGTTTTCTTTATTCTTCCTACAGAAATCATTTCTGTGCAGCTTTTGGTTCAGTAAGCAAACAACTCTTTGCCAATGAATTGAAATTTGTGTGAGAAGAAATAGAAGGAGCATTTTATCCAGCTCTCACCACGCCGACTGTGAATCAGCCTCATACAGGTCAGAGCTCTGAGGTCAAGTCCAAACCAAAGGCTGCACACGTCGATGGAGTATCAACCCGTTTCACAGCAGATACTTTGAGCTAGGAGTATTAAAGTGGGCTGCATCCCACCTCAGCACCCACACATGCTGATTTGATGTCCATAAAGTGGTAATCAGCCCCCGTAATACTAGAGATGCACCAATCAGAAATGAGTGGCTCATTTTCAATCGTTTTTTTCCTAAAATTTTGACATCCTGAGGCCGACTTTAGTACATTTTGATTTTTCTTCACAAAACTTAATACAAAATGTCAAACGGCACTGAAAACCGTCTTCTAGCCACGAGTGGTCATCAGCGATTAATCGTGATTGATCTGTTAGTGAAACCTACTAATTTAGTAATCAATTAATCATTAACTGGAGTATGCAGACTTTAAAAATGGCCATTTGCTAAAAGAAAAAACACTCAAAGAAATAATTAATCCAAAACTGTACAAAAACATAAATACATACAGCATACAAGACGAAAATACTTCTTTGTCTACAAATATGTTCTACCCAGAACTCAAGTGACCTAGTTTGAGCTTCAACTGGTTCAAATTATGTAAAAATATTTAAAAAACCTTTTAAGCTCATTTTGTTATTGAGTCATTAAGTTATTCAATTAACCAAAATAAGTTAGCAGTATTTTTAGCAACAGGTGCATCATTTGCTACAAATAATCAAGCATTCACTAAAGAAATACTGTGTTGTCGAATTTTAGGCCATATCATTTTTATTTTCTCATTAAAAAAAAAAAATAAATGTTCGTTTACATCTTTTAATACATTTCTAGTATTGTGGGGGAAAAAACTAGTAGCCAAATAAAAAGTCTGCAGAATGTGCCAATTTATTTCAATATACAGTAACTGATAACTAAAATAATCACTAGTTGCAGCCATAAACAGGCGGTTAAAAGCTCAAGACATTTCTTTAATAAGCTCCCTAACACTCTTCTCAAAGTCTCACTCACTCTCACAACCTCCAGACACGTCTCCACGTGTTTAAAAAGTTAGTTTTTTTCCCCCCCTAAATATTCTTCAATCTTTCCGACATCTTTTTTAAACTTCTACACCAGGAGTGCAGTTGTCAGTGTGAACTCGCTGATCAGAAATAGTTTGGATCTTTGAGTCACTACCGGCCTTTTCTCCGGTTCGGGCTCATCAATGTGAAAATCGATCAAATCCAGCCACCAATCAATTTCTCGGTGCATCTCGAAATAAAACGACTTCAGCCATCCCATTTCACCTTCAATTATCTGCTATGAAATTCGACTATCAGCATGTCAGCAGCTACAAAACTCATTTCTAATAAAGCATGAGAGCCGTCTTGTTTGAAGCAGTTGTTTGTTTGTCAGAAGCTAAGTTATCTTGAAGGTGAGGGAAGTTTAATCTAAAACATTATAAAGCTACATTATATTGAACCACAGCGCAATAAAGTTTAAAAATACACCAAAAATTGATTATGTACAACATCACAGTCTGACTAATGCAAACGCACAACTGCTTCAAGCGAATGCTTAAGCACCCTACTCCTCAGTAAGTTTACATCAAAGAGAAAATGTAAAACAAAAAACATGAAAACACTTTTATTTTGAAACAAAAACAGAAGCTAATTATTGTTGGTAAGGTTTCCTATATCCTGATGCAACTTCGGGAGAAAACAGCACAGGTGTGAGTGATGAACAGAGAATGAAAACAAGCAGTTTTGGAAGAATGGAGACGATCTGGATGAATGTGACTGACGACTTGTGAAGAATGTTTTAAAGTTGAAGTGGACCGAAACTAAAGGGCCAATATATTAAAGTTACAGGAAGAACAAGAACAAAAATAGATGCAGTTTTCCTTTTAATTGGCTAATTAGTCAAAAACTTTACTCTCGACATTGACTTGTGTATTCCAACCTCTGAACAGTTTGAGCATGTTCTTATTACGGCTGAAATGATTAATCAAATTAATTGTGATTAATCGATTAATGAAATAATTGTCAACTAATTTAGTAATAGATTAATCATTAACTGGAGTACACAGACTAAGAGAGGCCATTTGATGAATTTGCATTCAGGGCAGTAAGCAAGCCAAAACTGTGCAAAAGATCAAATAAATTTTGTATTTGCGATGAGAATTTTTTTTGTCTGTAAATCTGTTTTACCCAGAACTTCTCAATCGCATTTTTAGCTTCACCTGGTTCAGATTCTGTAAAAAATATTACAAATAAAAATATCCTATTAAGCATCTTTTGTTATCCAATGAATCAAAACATAAATTAAAATAATAATCTGCAGATTAGCTGTCATTCTTTTGGCTGCAGATGAACACAGTAAGGAAATGCTACTATATACATTGCATTTTATGAAACATAATTTTATTTTCATATTCAAAAACATAACTGATTTGCATCTTTTAATTTATCTCTAATATTGTCCAGAAAGTCCTAAGTTGTTGAATAAAAAAAAACCTGTAGAAGGTGCCAATTTTTCAAATCAGACCAATCAATTGAGAGTCAGAATAATCGATTGCTAAAATAATTGTCGGTTTCCTTCTGGCAATTGCTGGGAGTGACAACAAAGTTGGTTAGGAGTCAATTTCAGGATCCTCTTTTTACAAATTAATCAATCGGTCTACCTCTGGTGTAACAACATGCAAGTGAGTGGTTTAGCATTTTAGTAAATATTTCATATTAATAGTTCTAATAAACATCATGAAAGGCATCCACTCAGATGACATGCAGACGAATGGGTCTGTAAACATCACTGGACGAAGTATGCACAAAGGAAAAAATCTAAAAACTTAAAACTGGATTTAAAAGAAACATGGCAATATTAAAGGGTGACTAATTTACTAAGAGATAAATGTGATGTGTGCTGTGGAGAAAACGTGAGTGATATGAGAGGGAAACAAAAAGGTATTAAGACGAGGATGTTAGTTGGAGCAACATACACATAACCAATGAGGTCAGAGAAGGGCTGCTTGTAGAAGTCTTCGTCCAGCACTCTGGACAAACATCCGCCCAACGACAGAGCAGCGAGAAGGCAGGAGAGGCGAGAAAAAACAGTAACAGGGAGGAGGGGATAGAAAAAACAGACATTATCATCAGTTAGAAATCAGATATAAAGTCCAACCATCAGCTTTTTTTGAACTTAAAAATGGAGAGTTTCACCGGCTCAAAGAGGAAGAGAGAATCAGGCTCACGGGTGATTGTGTTTGTCGTTTCCAAGGACACAGCAGAGCAGCATACATTCAGTAACATGAGTGAGAAACTAACTAAAAGGCTATATCCAGTTGAGTCAAATCTTAAACAAAATTTGCTTGATTGGGTTTAACCTAAATAGTAAGACATATTCTATGCGTTTTCCAGTATAACGGCAACCCGTATTGGGATGCCGCCACGAAGCCACTACCTGTTGTTGGATTTAGTTTTCTCCAGCTGCTCGTTCTGCCTGGCATGCCAGTCCTCCAGCTCCAACTTGGCCTTCTCCTTCCACTCGGACTCCTGCTTGCGAGAGTTGGCATCTGGAGCGGGAATGCGGCGAGGCATGGGAGGAGAAGAATGAAAGAAGAATGAAAAATGAGACAAAAGCATATTAAACTCGGGCTCTTGTGTTGAAAAAATGTTGGTGTATGGAATGTATCGATTTTCGAAGCAAATGTGGGATTCGCTTAAATTTGGGGAGTTTGTAAGTAGATGTCTGAGAGGACATTTGTTTCAGAAGAAGAAATGTTGCCGTTTTGGTTTTGATCATTTGTTGTATGTTTAAAAAAACCCTGAAAGAATAACCAGCTTATGCTTCCACCTAAACTGAGTTTTTGCGATTGAAAGGAATTTCAATGTTGTTTATTTCTGTATCAATTGTCTTTTTTGTATGTTTTGTTAGTTCTTTTCAGCGTCGTGTTTTTCTTTTTAAGGACAAGGAAGACGAGGAGCAAAGAAGGAAGGATGGATTAAAGGAAATAAGAGCAGAAGGAAAAAAGACAAGAAACAAGGATGGAAGGCGGAAAAAAGAAAACCCAAGAGAATGATGAATGAACAGGAAGAATGAAGGACTAACAAGGAAGGAAATAAGAAAATGTAAGAAAGGATGGCGCAGAGAAAGAAAAAGCATAGAAGGAAAAAGGAAGGATATAAGGAATGGTTCAACTTTTACGCGACAGGAATAAAATATTCAAAGTGGATTTTCCAGACTGCACAGGATCCCTGACCAAAGTCTTTTTGAGCATTTCTACTATGTGACTAACTTTTGACAAGTTTGATACTAAAAAACAAAATGTTACATTAGCACAGACTTTATTTCAGTGAGAAACTGCGCTGGATGTGGCATTTTTATTCAACATAGAAAAACGGAACAACATTGACTGGTTTGCCATTTAAATTATGCTGCAAATTCTGTGCAGGAGGTCGATGTAACTATGAATAAATATGACTGTGATGTGAATATGATAACAGATATGTGGCTACATGAATCACAAAAGGACTCCAGCTTTTAAGAGATAATCAACAAATCAGAGAAATTAAGTGACAGTTTCTCTGTGCAGATCACACCATGTAGAGAAAAGAACTACTTGTTTTGACTCTTTGGGTTTTTACTTGTCGCAGCACAGAAAGTTGTTCATGAGCTGCTTCAGAACCGAGTCTTCTCTCTGAACTTACCTAGCACCTCCAGCCTCTCTCGTTGTTCCTCCCTCCACTTTCGGAGACTTTCAGGTTCAGCCTGCAGCCGGTCGGCGTTGGAAATGGCTGCATAGGCATCTGATGGGCCGTTGCTTTCCTTCAAAACAAAACATTAACTTTTCGATGAAGTTCTGATAAAAATATATATACGTATTATTCAATGGCTTTCTGAAAGACTAAAATATTCCTCCTGACTATAATCCTAACACTGCATCTGGCATCTTTTGTCCTTTATTTCTCATTTGCAGGCACCACATCCGTTCCTAAAAGTGTGCTTCTCTCTCTCTCTCTGCCAGAAGTCCTGACGGTGCAGAAGGACGAAATGTTGCAATGACAGCACAGGAAAAGGAAGCTGGAGTCATCAACAACAAGAAGCTAAACGCACACGGTTCTAGACTGAAGTAATGATGTAGTAAAAGCTGAAAGTCTGTGAGAATTTTCTACCATATAAATTACTACGTTCATCTCCGACTTGGCCTTATCATTTCACAAGAAAACAAACAAAAAACTACAGAAAGAAAACAGTTGGGGATTTTTCAGCCTGAAAATGTGCAAAGCTTGTCACTATGCAGTTTCATGTCAAGCAAGTGTCAATTCCAACTCATTTTGAGGAGGTTTTGAATCTGCATCGGAAAACAAACAATTTACCAAGATTTTCCTCATTCTCTACTGAAAAAAATAAAAGTGGTTTTATGACTCTAGTCAGCCTCAAAACAAAATAAAAAGTCATTAAGTTTAGTTTAAGAAGGTATGCACAATAAAGTTTGGGTTCCAGGTACAAAAAAAAATTGAGGTGGAAAATTTTATATTTCCCCCCAAAATCAAGACCACAGGAAGAAACAAAGTCCAAACTAAAACATCAGTTTGCATTGGTTTGTGAAGCCTGTAAAGGCTAAATACACATTTATTTAATGAAAGGTTAAAAGACATAAATAGCTACAAATGCAGTTAAACTGGGGGTAAAAAAAAGAAACTTATAGGAGCAAATAATGGAAGTATTACCCCGTGAAACTCTCCATTGATGGCGCCGTCTATTAAAAAAAAAAATACAAAAAGTTAGAAAATAAAACAATACATATAAAAACACAAAGGGAAAAATTTGGAATAATAATTTTTAACGCTTTAGGAGTTTCATATGTGCACAATTTTATGTATGACATGTCAGCATTTCTAACCAACAGTTAAATTGACACATTAAGGTCAAAGGTCGCTGCGTCGTACATTAATGTCCTCCTGCGGTAACTAGCAACGTCTGTGTGAACGGCCACCAGCAATGAATGACACGACCAAGAAAGCTGATGTTATCACAAGCTAGCCCGTATGAAACGACGGCAAACACTGCATTTATTAAACAGCGCACATTATGAAACCACCCCGAGTCATAATACAAACTCTTAACTGTTTCAGGAACTCAAATTAATCTTAAATAAACCCGACAGCAAATAAATGACAGCTCCATTAGCATTAGCTAAGACCAGCCGCACCAAATGCCGTGTCGAGTTACCGTTTGTGTTACCGCGAGCATTTATAATTTAACGTCTTCTATCTTCGTAATATCTACAGGTATTAACGGTAGCTAGACAAGCGAAATAACCCTGAATGGAGGCGTTACGGTTCCTCCGTCGGAGCACAGCGGGGACGAACCGTTAGAGTCTCTGAGCGACGAAGGGACCTCTCCGCCGTCCAGGATGCTGAAGCCCTCGTCATTCTCGATGCCCGCAATTTCGCTCTCCTGTTGGGCCAGGAAAGCGGCGGCCGGGTCCTCCTCCGAGCCCACACCGTTTCCAGCGGCGGGTGCGTTCAGCATGTCAAAATCATCCATGTCGGGAGAGCCTGCGGAAGGATAAACAGGAGAAACGACAAGCAGGTGCCGGGATCCACGAAGAGCTATCAGCTAAACGGGAAGAAGGGCGAGGGGAGGGGTGACAAATCTATAGCTGTCGAAGCGGAAAGAGGGGGACGACCAATCAAAAGGCAGGATTGCAGATTGGCAGTATTAGTAGCCAATCAGTGACAAATTACATCAGAATCGGACCAATTACATCTCTTTAATCATTGCCTACGGGTCCCATGATCAACTACGTGTGTAAAAGCTGTTAAAAAAATACAAAATCCGCAGTCACAGGGACTGTAGGCAGCGTTTATGTGCAGCTCTGTTAATATACTGTTAAGTTCTTAACATTTCCTTGTTTTATTTCACTTAAAGTGTTAAATGGGACCAAGAAAAAAAACAACAACCTGTAGACACGTTAGTAACAAAAGTCATGTAATAATGTCTTATTTGTAAATGTTGCTCTGAAACATTTACAAACATAGACTAATTAAAGAGTCTATGTTAAAGAGTGGCTGTGTCTTTGTGAACACTGTTTTCATGAAAAATTAAATAAGTTCTAATAAGAAACTTTCTAAATTTAAACCAGAACAATAACTATATTTGTTCAGAATCCCATATGGACCAGAATGGACCTTCCTGTCCAGAAGAATTGAAATACTTATTATAGGTGTGTCGTGTCGTCGCAATAGGTTTGAGAGAGATTCTTATTTAATCTGGCATTCTTTCAGCCTTTTCTTTTAATTTCTTCTACTTGTGTAATACTACCAGGATAGTACTCCACTTTTCTTAATTTAGTAGCTTACATACAACACATTGCCTTGCATAAGCAGCCTATTCAAACATCTACACCTTTTCATATTTTGTCTAATTAAAATCCCAGATTCCACTGTATTTCACCTTAACTTTCAGGGATTGACCAAAACAAAGTAGTGCATAAATACCATATATTTTTATTTTCATTTATCTATTTATTTATTTTTACAAAATAATTTGAAAAGCTTAGCATACAAATTGAGAGTATTTCAGCCTGATATCCTTTCAACACTTATGCAACCATCTGAATTCAGAAGCTGCTCAATTAGTGAATATAGCCCATCTTGGTTTAGTATAATTTCAGAATAAGTGCGATGGCCTGTGTTTAATTTGAGAACATTAGTGAGCAAGTACCATCCTGTAGACAACATGGGCATAAATATCTTTATGGAGAACAAGTGGAACATAGTGGAGGAAGCATCATACAGTGGAGTGGACTTTTTTTAGAATCTAACAGAACCTGAGCTTTTTCTCCAAAGAAAAATGGGCAAATGTTTGTCTCGACGGTGAAGACAAGACATACCCTAAATCTTAGACCTGCGGCTGTAATCAGGGTGAAACGGTCATGGTGGATAAAAGTATTGAGCCCAAAAAGATAAGTAAAAATGGAAATAAATGTTTTTTGTAAGGGAAAAAAAGAAAATCATGCTTCCTCTCTCTATCCCTTTAAAATCGTCACATAAAATCCTTGTAAAATTCATTGATTTTGTGTTGAACTCTGACAAAATAAGATTTCTCTGTTTCTTTGCTCCTCGTATACCTTCTTTAGCATTGATTAAAATAAGACAAAACTAATTTACAAATAGCTTTTTAGCAAAATATAAGAGCTTGTTTTAAGCAATTCCTTAATATTTATTAAAAAAATAACTAATTCCCATGGCAGAATATTTAACTTGTAGCAAGACATTTTTTCCTAAAAGTGAAATAATCTGTCATTGGAACTAGTACTTTTTTTTTAAAAAAAGTGTATCAAAATATTTGCACTAGAAACTGGACAACACATACTTGGTAAGATTTTGATCTTTTGCATTGGACAGTTGACACATGAGAGGGATATTTTTTTATTTTTTTTACCAGTTCTGGATAAGAGACATAACACTACTTCAATCTGACCCAGCAAATTATAGGTTTGCCTATACAAAATCACAAAGTATCCATTGTGAGCTTTTTCCGTTGTGCACAAGCTGGCATTGTAACGCCGTCCTTGCAACAAAACAGTTGTGTCCTGCTAAAGGATTGTGCCCCACTGTTTAATAATTAACTCCGATAGTCTCTTGAGATCTCAGGTGACAAGCAAACATTCACCTGCCTGTTGAAGTATGCAGCTGGGAGAAAGAAAAGGCTGGGTTTTACAACTTGAGTGTAATTTGAGTGAGCCTTAAAATCATGAAGGTGGGCCAGAAAGTGTACAAATGCAAATAAGTTTCACAAATGATGCAGAAAACAAGTTTTATTTTCTATTACTAACGATATGAAGGACGAACAAAAGTGGTCCTGAAACAGATCCTTGAGGGACACCGCTTTCTAACGCGAGACATAATTGAACATATAAAGACTCTTTAGTATCAAAATGTTTTAATTGGACCAACAAAATCACATTTAATATATTTTTAAAGTTTATACAGCACATAATGTACAACACAACATGTAGAAGTACATACAAACCTCATTATCTTCAAAAGGCATCCTCCGAATGTCTTCATAAGGTCAGTGGTAAAGTAGAAAACACATTTTATATGTCTATCTCAGCAGCCTGTAGCAGCTGCAAAAAGGTTTTCTGTCTGTACAGCCTCATGTGATGTGCAGTCTAAATAAAATTTGTAACACTAAACATAACAATAGCTGGCATCCGCCCCCGGAAGACAAGAGAAACCTGACAAATTAAGCCGGTTTAAAGGATTTAGAACATACTGCAGAATGTCTCAATACTTTGGTCACATCTGGGTTTTAAATAAAAATTACCATTAAAGGTTTGTTTTACTGTAAGGAACTGTACTTTGCCTACTTCCCACCACTTGTATGTCAGTTTAGAACAGACTAGCATTTCCTTCTCCCACCCAAAACACATAATTACTTTTATTTTGCAGCTCAAATAGCACCAGAAACATTGAAACATAATGAAATTATGATATAATTTGATCAGAACAAACAGTTTTTCACTGCAGTGAAACAAATAAGGTCCACTTTGTCAAAACAAGACTAAAGTCAAGATTTAATACCAGAAAACAATCAGGTAAAAGTGATCCACTGAGTTTGGGCTTACAGCAAAGACTACCAGCTTTAAACTGAAGCAAACTACCTCTGAAATGAGGGAACATTTTGGGAATTGCAGCTCTTTAACATGGGAACGTCTGGAGATTATTTCAAGGGTGCTATTTGGGTTTGCAAAAGGTTTCGGAGAACTTACAAGATTCTGTGATGGGAGAACATAAATCTGAGCATACTGGGAAAATGTCAAATAGGAAAAAAAATACACATTTAAATGCTAAGTGAGTATTTTCATTCTCTAGAAAACAACATCCTCTTAAGTGATGGTTAGCAGACCATCACTTTTCTCTTTTGCTCCCCTTCACCAATTTCCACACATTAGACAAATTTGCTACAGCAGTAAGATTGCCACCGACATACTGCACACAGAAATTTGGTTTAAAGACTTAAAAAGATTCGGTAGTTTCGGAGCATCTTTGTTTGGACCGATGGAACCAAATACTAGTACAGATCTGTTGAAAATAAAATTAAATAAATAAAAGGCTTATAATGGTTTACAATCTGAACCACAGTGGAATCAGAAAACAATCAGGTTTTCTGATTCCATCATCATGCTGGTGATGTTAGCAGACGACATATTGACAAACTTTGTGGTACATGAAGTATTAGGTTTGCCTAAATTCACCAAAATTTAGGCAACTGGAAATGTTTCACAGTTTAGATGGCGACAACAAAGATAAAAAAACAAAACAAAACAATAATTTAGCTAGAAAAAAAACTGAATATTCTGCAATAAAGTAGTTAATCACCTCTCCAGCCCTCCCCAGTTTCAAACTACAGTCATTAATACCTGTAAACAAGCAATCAATTTCTAGGGTTGTTCTCCCAAATACAGTTTAAATTAGGATAAGGATTCCTTCCAATACAAGATTCAAGTCTTCACTACAAGCCCTTCCTCCTTTTATCAATGTTTACTTGATATGTTCTGGTAAAACATGTTCCAAGTGCGTTTCCAGTTCTCTCAGTACGTCCTCCTTGTAGCGTAGTCCAACACCATGCTAGCAGCGCCGAGCAGGGCCGGTTCTTCCAGGTCGGACTTGACGACCTTGATGCTCTGGGCGGAGAACAGCGCTCTCTCTAACATGACCTGCTGCACCAGGGGCTGGTAGTAAGACGCCAGGACTCCGGACAAAATCACCAGGGACGGGTTGACTATGTGGAGGATGTTGACAATCCCTACGCCAAGCGCCAGGGACGCTGTGACAGGAAGACGACACAACATGGTTAGATTTTCCTTCTAATTTTTCAGCTTTCTTCTTAATTCAAAGCAAAAACAAACCTTCAACTCATTCATGGGAAAATGACCAAAGCTATTCTATAGTGAAAAAACGAGTGACCTGAGTTTACGACCAAAACGCAGAGCTTGTGTGTTGTAAGTGAGAATGCAGCAGCGTTCTGGGTCAGCTGACTGATTTTTTTTAGGCAGACTTGTGAATACACTGCTGCAGTGATCAACGTGTCTAAAGACAAACACAGATGAGTTTCTCTAGATCTTGCTGGGACATTAGTCCTTAAATCCTGGAAATGTTCTTCAGGCGGTGTAACTGTCTATGTGTCTCTGAAGGTTCAGGTCTTCACTAGTTTCTAGCTAACAACTGAAGCTGAGTGAGGACTGAATCGTTCCTCTTTAAGTCTAAAAATGATTACTTCGGTTTTGTTTCTTTTCAGGTGGAGAAAGTTATGGCACATCCTCAATTTGTTCTAATCATCAATTCATGGCTTGAAAAGGTTCAGAGTCACCTGGTGACATTGTAATGTAGAGAAGTGTAGTAAAAAGTTCATCCGTATTTATGTACAGTATCAATTACAGCCAGACCAAACAGCTTTGCGTTCTCAAACGGCAGAGCTTTGTGCACAAAAAATACCACCTGCTGAAAGCTTGGGGTTATCTTTGCACATTAAGAAAAAAAAATCCCACTAGTACCTAGTATATTTTCAAAGGCTGAATGTAATCATTTTATAAGATATGTTTAGCTACGTTAGGAAATATTGAACTTCAGTGAATGCTTTTTATTCATTTATCAACGACTCAGTTAAAGGGGTTGAATCATTTTAATGTATTTAAAAATCTAAACCATCATGAATGCCACATTAGCTCACAACCTGAAGTTCTTTGATAACTGAAATATTAAATAAAACAGTAAAATGTTTTTCTCTTTCACTTTAATCACTTCAATGGCTACAACTCCGATTATTGTAGTGCACTGGTGTTTATAATCAGCGTCTTATTTTGTCTATAAAATAAGACACTTAAAAACGTCTACATGACAAAAATGGCAAAATGTTTTTGTCAATATAGACTTTTTATTTTTTACGGGTTGCAGTTTAAACCAAAACTCTGCATATGTGATTGTGTGTCTGTGTCTATCCTCCAACCTTTGTGCAGGACAGCGTTGGCCTCAGAGTTGCCGTTTTTGGCTGCACTGATGAGGTCGGCAGCGGTGATCGAGCCCTCAGCAAGCTTCACATTCATCCCGTCCACCTTCAGCAGCTCCTCTGGAGAAAGGAAGCCCCAACAGGTCACAACGTTTGAACAGTGCTGTCAAAAAGAAAATGAAATAGACACGACGGCACTCACCGTCGTGCAATCGCTTGGCCTCCCTCTGCAGTGCCATTCCGGACGCGAAGGCTTCGATGCAGCCATGGCTGCCGCAGGAACACTCCGGGCCGTCCAGAGAAACCTTGATGTGACCCAGCTCAGCGGCACAGAAGGTGCTGCCATGGATCAGCTCGGAGTTATGGATAATACCTCCTCCTATACCTACGCAGGCAAAATATGAACATTTTTTAAGCTTTCAGTGCACCTGATGCAACAATTCAAGTGATGAATTAGAAATCATGGTTTTAATTGCTAAACTTGGTTGAAAAAATACCAAACAAACAAACAAGAGAAACCTTGAGAAGATTACATAAATGCAACATAATTATATGTATTTTCAATTTTTTAAAACAATCTTTTTTTTTTTACATTTTAAATCTTAGGGAAAAAAATCAAGTCATTAAGTGTAGAAATAAACCTTCACCTCACTTCTAGTAAGGTTTCTTAAAGCAACTTTGGTCAATTATGCTCAGTTAACAGCAAAAACACAAAATCTTACCAAGTATTTTTGTCTATTTTGTAGCGCAAATATCTTAGTAAACTTGAAATAAGACAAAACTAACCTACAAGCAATGTTCCCTCTAATTTTTCATGTGTCTGGGCATACGCAGAAGCTCCCTGAGTACAATGAGGACCACTGCGAGCAACATCGTGTGTGCACACTCAGGGGCGCACCTACATATTTTTGAGCCACTTCTGTTAGCCTGTGTCTAGAACCCCTGGGCTGCAGGTCTGAGGCATTTTGTTAGCATGTTTTCTATCATTCTTATAGCTTGATAGGAAGTCTGATCCAAACTGGCAACCCACATTAATACAATGATGAAATAATATTGACCACAAAACACTGTATTTATAAAAGATTTTAACGTTTTTCCTACACAATCCTAACAAACGTTTTTAATGTTCCCTTTACAATGTTTATTTATTTACTAATAATCTATGTTTATGATTTGTTCTTTTAAATTGCCATTCATATTATTTTTTGGTCTCAGGAAATGATTTTGAGGGATGAAGACACTGATGTCTGGTTCTTTAGGTTCTGACGGGCCTGCAGTTCCTCTCCTGATCCATTCTGCCTGATATCACACAGATATCACTAAGATTTCACTGGGCGCCACTGAACATCGTTGACACATTTTTTAATGCCCCTATTAAACATCACTATAATTGTTTAGCCTGTAATGTGTGTCTTCCCACTACCGTCTGTATTTTTGCCAGAGGTTTTAAGGACGGTTTAGTATCGGTGGACATTTTAAAAAGACGCGTGTTGACAGCATTTCACTGCGGCTGCGCAGTGTCCGTCTCTAAGCAACCGTGACAACAGAGTCAGTTCGCGGGGGGAGGAGGGGGAATTGTCCCGCAACGACAATTTAGCTGACCTTAATATTTCCCGTGTTTTGTTTTGTTCATTATTATTACACTTATTGTTGAGATGTGTGATAGTTTGTCTCAGACATTTATAGCAATACGGAATAAATCGCGTCCCGTTTTGGTTCAATACGGGCTGAGAAACAACCACCTGTTATTTTAGCTTAAGCTAACCTGAATATTTACATCCTTCCTGTTGATACACTGACATTACTTACCATAAAAATCTATCCTTGCGCGGACATGTCCGGCGGACGTCCGCTTCAAGTCTGCGCGGACCTCCGCGGACTGAAGTGCGTCCGAGTTTGTTAGACAGTTAACTTTTCCTACCTAGCAAATCCGCCCGGTGCCACAGCGCGTATGGGCAAGGCACGTGCACACAATAGCATTCGGTGATTGGCTGCGTAGCGTAAGTGAACCGTATCGTATCATTGGCTGGACACCTGTGACTCACTGAGTTAGATTGTTATACGTCATTGGTCCATAGTCAAAACTGATGTCTGAGCTCAATGTATAGTTTACGTTGGATTTTATTTTATGCGCTGCATAATTTTATTGTGCGCTGAGAATGTGCGAGCAGTGCGCGATTAGAGGGAGCATTGCCTACAAGTCACTTTTCAGCAAGAAATAGCAGCTTGCTAGAAGTAAATAATTCATTCATATGGATTAAAACAAAGTACTAGTTTCACTCACAATTGATCTCACTTATAACAAGACATTTTCTCCCATGTTTTAAATTTTTAAAAAATCTGCCAGTGGAGCTGCTACTTTTTAAAAATCAATCTTGAGGGAATCATCGACTTAAAACATACTTTTAAGTCAATAATTTTCAAAACTTTTCAGCTATATTTTGTTAAAAAGTTACTTGTAAGTCAGTTTTGTCTTATTTCAACAGTACTAAGATGTTTGCATTAGAAACTAGACCAAAAATACATGGTAAGTTTGGTGTTTTTGTAGTGTTAGTGAAGATTCTCAATTTTGATGCGGATGTGCTGTAAAATGCTAAATGAGAGATAAAATGTTCATGAGACATAAAAATTAAGGTAAGATTTTACGCGATACTCGCTTTCTCACCTGTTCCTGTGATGACTGTGACGAAGTTATCCACCCCCCTGCCGTGGCCGAACTTCCTCTCAGCCAGCGCGGCGCAGTTGCCGTCGTTGTCGACCCAAACAGGCAGGCCCAGGGCTTTCGAGATGGGGGTCCTCAGGTCCACTGAGGACCACTCCTGGATCAGCGTGGTGGAGTCAAGGACGATGCCTTCCTGCGGGTTCACACGGCCGCCAGTAGAAATTCCTAACATATGGAGAAAAAAAAGAAATGTTTGAGTTTCCCGTAGCTCAGCTTCACAGCCGTTTTCAGTCCAGCAGGGGGAGCAGCTGCACGTTTCCATACCAACGCCCAGGATCCTGCAGTTGTGGCGCACAGCATCTTGCACTGCATTTTTGCACATCTTTAATATCAAATGCATCCTGTCCTCGAAGGTCTTCGGATTAGGCTGGGTGTATTTCTTTACTATGTTGCCCTGGACAAAGAGAGAAAGGGAAAAGAATGGGAATTATTGAACCGACAGTTTCATTTTCAAAATATACAGTTAAAGATTCAGAAAGGTAATAAATCTATATGTTGTGTAAATCGTTTATCATTTATCGCAATAAATTTCTTATAATAAAAATTTTCATTTAACACTTGTTCAAAGCCTTAAAACATGTAATAAAAAGTTCCAATCATTTTAATTGCTTTCACTATATTACCAGAAAATATCATGACAAAACTTTCAGTCCATATCGCAGATTTAAGTTCACAAATATGTTTCTCTCCATGAAGTTCAAGCTCTACCTTAAAAAAAAATCATCATATTAATAAAACTGGAAAAACAACTGTGTGAAAATAATAATACAGGAGCAGTGTTTTCCCACCACAGTTTTCCCTTCCACGCAACTTTCCAGGAACATGCTTTGCTATAGCACTCTGAACAGCAGCAGTTATTCTCCTGACAATGCACTTTTTGAATTAAATTACTGAAATAAATAAACTTTTTGTTTAGATTTATCAGTCTCTTTAGGTAACCGTCTCTTTGCCCTACCTGCATGCAGACGATGGCCACCCTCAGGTTGGTGCCACCCAGGTCGACAGCCAGAGCGCTCTGTGTTTCCAGGATGTGATCGATGTCCTGGGAGATGGTTTCTTTCACAGGAGGAAAGCAGAAGGTCTTCTGGAGTGGCTCCTTCAGGTCAATGCTACTCAGAAACTTCAGAATCCGGGGCACTGCATTGCCGTCACCGTAGATTTTAGAGCTGTAAATAAATGTTAACGTCATTACATTTCTTAAAAACGTACTTTTTTGATCAAATCACTCGGTTAACTACAAGCTGTAGTTACAAATGCACATGTTTATGCGTGTCATTTTTAAATGACATGAAGAGACTATAATGATTGTTTCAAAGGCAAATTTCTTTACAAGTTGCTAAACTAGGTAAATATTTTACTTTTAAAGAATTAAGTGAACTTAATTTTCAACCCCCTCTAGTGAAGATCACACTAGATTTTCTTAACTGTGGCAAAACGTAAGGCTGTCACGGTGTCTCCCTGTAAAAAGATGTGCCATTTGCTTTGTCAATCAAGTTAAATCCAAATGTAAAAAATATTTTACTGGATTCCAGCTTACTTGATCAATGCTTACATCTTTGTTTTAACTTAAAACTGTAATAAATTTTTTTTTTAAAGTGCAGAAAGGTCCTAAAATACAGTCAAGTGGAGCCCATCAATCTGGTGGGAAACTCGGCAAGTACCCACCCTGGATATCGCTTTCCAAACTGAAGCTCCAAAGCATGGTAGATCTTATTATGGGTGTCAGCGTCTCTGACATGTAAAACGTTTTCACCTGAAAGACAAATGTTGCAGTTTTAAAGATAACCTCAGGCTTAAAAAGACAAAACATGGAGGGGTTGATTAGTAAAATAAGGAAACGTAACTTGATTCTTTGTGAGCGAGAAGTTCTCTTAAAAAAATAACTAAATGTTAACATCAAGCCTTTGCTAGGTTGACAAACATGGAAAAAGCATTTGCTAATGTGTTACATAATGTGGAAAATATGGGTGTGTTGGAAACTTGTGGTACTCATATTTTAACGTACTGCTTCCAAGGAGCCGGACTGCCTAATAATCTATTAATGTGTTCTTAAGCAATAGTTCTTCATGCTTTTTCTATGGTCTGGCTCCTATATAAAGAAAGACGATTTTACATACATTCTGGTTGAAGAGCAAAATAATTCTGACATATTTCATAAGTAGCAACTTGAGATCATATTCCTCTAACACTTTTGAGTGTTTAATTAATCTGTAAAAACAAACAAACATATATATACACTTTTGTAAATGAAATGTATTTGTAAAGGTGTCACCATGGCAACAGCTAACTAAAGCTAGTGAAACCTACCCGTTTCTCTGCCTGTTTGCCTTGTTCCCAGGTTGATGACCGGCGTGCCGAAAGCCCCGGCCTCCCGCACGCCGCAGCTGCTGTTTCCGATCATGCAGCCGGCGTGCGACAAGAGCTGGATGAACTGCTCAAAGGGAACGTGCTTCACCGCCCGAAAGTTGGGGTGCTGCTCGATGCCCTTCATTCGCATGACGCGCACCATCTCCTTACTTCCTGTTTAGGTGAGACGGACTTGCTTCAGTCACAGCGACATGTTTCCAATCAACTAACTGCATTCATGGATGAATCTAAACGCATCATTTGGGTTCAACAAGCAAACCAGTGCGCATCTCAGCAAATCAGGATATATTTCAGAAATTTGCTTTAAAATGTCAAACTTATTTCAAGCGCTCAACTCTGAGTAGGGCTGTTGTAAACAAATATTTTAGTAATTGAGACATCACAATCAATTAACAACATGCATATGGAGAGGAAGCAAGGAAAGGTTATTGCTGAAGATACTAGTGGTACAGGAAGTTGTTTCTGAGGGTCTTAACAGAAAGTTCAGAGGAAGGAAAAGACAAAAATATTGCTAAAAAGATCCTCTTCCTCCATGTCAGACACAGTAATTCATGCAAAAGTAAACTAGACCTAGTACTGTGTGTACATACTGCACACTACAAAAACAAAACTGTACCATGTAATGTTGGTGCAATATCTCAATACACTTGAAATAAGACAAAACTAACTTAGAAAGAAACTTTCAGCAAGATGGAGTTTGCTTTAAGTCAATATTCTATTGATATTGAAGAAAAAGTACTAGTTCCATTGGCAGATTATTTCACTTATAACAAGACATTTTTTGCCATGTTGTAAGTCAAATAATATGCCAATAGAAGAAATATTTTTTCATCTATATTAAGAAATTGACTTAAAACAAACTCGGATATCTTGCTGAAAAGTTACTTGTAAGTTAGTTTTGTCTTATTTCAAGTGTATTGAGATATTTGCACTCAAAACTAGACCATAAATACTTAGTAACATTTAATGTTTTTGCAGTGCAGCCTACCTTGACATACCCTTTAAGTAAGTAAAACATAATTTTTCATTGATTTCATGCAATATTGTAATTTTCAAAAAAAACATTTCATTCAGGCATTTTTATTCACAGTAAAAAAAGTCATTAAATTACCAAAACTAAACATTTAAAATATACATCCTTGTATGATTAATCAATCTATACATGCGTTTCATTTTACAAATTAAATGCTTAATTTAATTTGTAAATTAAGCATATAATAAATAAACCTTTTGATTATATTCTAATATATAATTCATAGTAAGACATATGTAACTAACCGGCATCGATATTAGGGAAGAGGATGAGCGTCCTCTTGTTGAAGGAGATCAGTGCGTCCAGCATCAGTCCATAGATTTTAATGGAGTGCTGGATGTCTGTGGTGACTGGGTGCTGCAGCGCCACAATGTAGTCATTTTCCTTCACTCTGTCACCTGCAAAGCCATCAGAAAACATCAAATTTCTTCTGTAAACTGAAGTGCATTCAATCCTGCACAATATATATTTTTTAAGGTAAAAATATAAACCTGCAAGGTAATCTGACAAACAGGGTTTTTTCCCCACTTTGACTAATCTCAATCTTAGTTTTATACCCTCAACTTTATAACCCTTCTATAAAATGTATTGCAAAGAGTTTAACTTTATCTGGTTTTATGGCCTTAATTGGGCCTGCCTGCGTGTTTGCTTTGACCCATAGGCCTTTTAGCGTCTTGTTAAAGTATGACAAACGTAGTCCGACGTTCTTGATCTTTATCCTGGTTTGAGAAAGCAGACTAATTCCCACAATAAAGAACACGTTTGTTATGTTTTTCCCCCCTTTTTTTTTTAAAACTGTTTGATCTCCTTGAATTTGTTCTGTGTTTTAACTACTATGGCCACACCTGTAGAATCCTTTGTAACTAGAATTATGCTAACTTGACTCTGCAGACTGCTTTTCCTATCAGCTCTGATTGTTCTCTTTCAGAAAAGACTCTTCAATGACTTTCAAAGGAAGCTTATCATCTTTGATTGTAGTCAACTGTATTCCCAGCAGAAACCACTTGTACTTGGAAACCGCTAGCATTAGCATTTTTTACAAACACGAAGAATTTGGATTTATTTTGCTTAATCAAAATCCATAGATTCATAGTTCCTAAAGGATTATATCCCCAACTCCAACATCGCTCTAACTATCTTTCTAAATAGACAGACAGATTTAAAGAGGAGCAGCAAAAGCAAATGAGTCAATCTCATTTGCTTTTGCCGCTCCTCTTTAAATCTGTCTGTTCGTCTACTTAGAAAGACAGTCAAAGATAGGCAAATGAGTCAACCTCATTCGCAAAAGCAAATGACACCAACTACTGATGACACCAACTACTGTTGGTGTCATGGCTCTGCTTGGATATTGGGCTGTTAGTATGTCATGTCATAAAGCAACAGTCTTCAGTCAGAGGTGTCTTTGGATTTGTTGCGAAACTGACTGCTATTGGAGAGCGAATGAGTTATGACATTTAATCATTTAATTTCCTTTTGGGACAATTAATATATTTTTGAATTGAACAAAAATGGGAAGTTGCCTGTTAGGAGTGGCAGGAGTTCTTTTGAGAAAATTGTGTAGCCTTACAGTAAAAAAAAAAAAAAAAAAAAATCTATGCAAGACAAGAGTGTTTCAACATGTTAAAAAAATGCATTTTGCAAATACATTAAAAAAGATATAGTAACTGAATAAACATTATTTGATTGGACCAAATTAATCTGTGCACACCTAGCCAGGTTTTGATGATATCCATGTAGTCGTCCCGGTGGCAGGTCGACAGCAACTTGTCGTATGAGGGGCATCCGGCCAGCAGGATGCGCGAGTGGTCCTCACACATGGCGATGAGGTGCTGCTCTGCCATGCGAGTGCAGCAGGCATGATAATGCGCCAGCTTACTGATCGCATGTCGGATTGAGTCGTCGATAGTGCCGCTAACCTGTAGAGGAGTTGAAGGAGATGGAAAAGAAAATACATCGTTTTTAATTTTCAGAACAAACACGATAAAGTTCCCATTAATGCAGAAAATGCAGCGTCCTCTTACCTCGCCTCCCTCCAAATGAAGTATCCGAATATTCATCAGTGCGGCAGCAGTTGCCAGAGCGAGCGCGTCAAAACGGTCGCCGTGGACGACCAGGATGTCGGGACGGAGCCTCTGCAGGACGTCGGGGAGCTTCACCAGGGCCAGCCCGACGCTCTCCACCATGGCCGCTTCGTCTTCTCCTCGCACGATGGTGTGGAGTTTGGAGCTGATGTCAAAGTGATCCTGCTCTATCATACGGAACGTGTTTCTAGGGAGACGGCGGAGAACGTTAAAACCTTGACGACCATGAAGAACGATTGGAAAGTTGTTCCAGGTTCTCACCCGTAATCGTCGATGAGGTGGGAACCAAGAACCACGACTTGCAGTTCAAACTCTTCAGGGTGGGATTGGAGCCCAAACATGATGGGAGCTAACTTGGAGTAGTCGGCTCTGTTGCATGTCGCCACACACACTTTCAGCGTCGTCTTCTTCTGCAGAAAAAATGACAGCCAAACAGAGCCACCATTACTTCATACTTAAAGGGTTCTTACACTTTTCACACAGTAAAATTCAAGCACTTTCAAGATAATTTTTCAAACTTTACCAGCACCACGTTGGAGATAAAAACAATACAAGCGAACTAAAAAAAAAAAGAAAAAAGAAAGACAACTTCAATGCACTATTTTTTATGATTTATCACTGTTAATAATGTATTGTAATAGTATTCCAGGTAAACTACAACATAACAAAATTTTATGTTTTGAAATGTCTCTTTCACACACACTATATACACCTGACTGGTCAGAGAACTAAACATTAATTTAACCAAAAAAATCCCCCAATTTCAGGATTGTTTAACATAGGCCTGTCACAATAACAAATTTTGCTGAGCGATTGTCTCAAAAATTATTGTGATAAACGATAATATTGTTTGAAGACCTTTTTACACTGATTTAATGAAAATGACGTATAATACATGCGATTTCTTGCCAAAGATAGATGCACTTTATTTTCAAAAGAACACTTAACACTGGAACTGATAAACAAAATAAACAAAACAACCAAAAACAAAAATAAAATGGATTCTCAGTCTCCATTAACAAAAAATGTACTTGGAAAAAAAACTAAACAACATAAAGCCAAAGTGTAAATACAGTAAATACTACATTCAAAAAAAAAGAGTGCAGATTATTAAGTCTGTATACTACATTGCCCTTCAAGTAATCATTAGATTTAAATAGAGAAGATGGGCTTATCCAACTACCTGATGCAATAGTTCACACTGCAGGATTTTTTGCCCCGATTTTCTTAGAACGTTAGACGTTCTAAGATTGTCGCTTGTGATTTCGTAACCGATCATCCTGTAGTGTGTGGTGAGTTACAGTTGATCGTTGTTGCCGCTCTGATCTAAATCAGGGGTTTTCCCCGACTGGGAGCGTTAAGCAGCCCGTTGAATGTGACCGGTAGCCAATCAGAAAGCGCGGATTGCCCTACGTGCTTTCTGAGGGGAAATTACGGAGGGGAATCCTAAACAGCTGACACCGCGCAATCCGAAGTCAAGCGGACATCGGAGATGATATGTGGAAGCAACATTAATGTTTATTCAACATTTCGTGCAAAGAAAATAGAAATGACAAAGGGAGGAGTTGGAGCGAAATCGCTACTGCTTTTGATAAACCCGGTAACTTTTCAGCTGTTCTTCGTTAACGTGACATAAGTAGGTTATAATGATTTTCATTCAGCCAGGACTGACACTAGCCACATGCATTGCAGATAGATTGTAGTAAAGCATTGATTAATGCTTTACTACAAAGCATTAATCAATGCTTTACTACATTGATTAATGTAGTAATGTACTACACTGATTAATGTAGTAAAGCATTGATGAGGAAATGAGGAAGGGAAGGTTAGTAAAGCATTGATTAATGCTTTACTAGTCCAGTTAACTAATTTTAAAATTAGTTAACTGGACTTGTAGCCATTATTTTGTGGCCATTGTTGGACACGACACGGCACGATGGAACCCGATCGAACCGTTATACCTAGGATTTCTCTCAGGTTTTGAAAATGGGCCGACAATCAGCCGACAGCTCTAAGATCGTTCAGTGTGCGCTGGGCATTACACTAAGGAAATGAGGAAGGGAGGGTTAGTGGAGAGCACTGGAGTTGAGCCTTTTTTCATTTTTTCCATCAGAAAAAGGCTGTTAGAAACGATAAAGCCGGTAATTGAAATGAGGTCGATAGTTTTAATTTATTGTGCGATTAATTGATCTATCGTTTATCGCGACAGGCATAGTTTAACTTATAAAATATAAAACAAATTTTATTTCAACATCAAGAATAAACATTCATTACATTGAAACAATCCAAACAAATGTTTAAGGTAAGTAACTTTCCTGCTCAAATTAATGATTAAACAATATTTACAAAGAAAGTTACCAAAACATATTCTAGGTTTTCTGGCAAATGGAAATAAGTTTGGTAATTCTAACTGATGTAAATAAGAAATGTTTGGTCTGATTTAACTTCAGACCACGAGGAAAAAAAGAAGTGTCTCTTCTTCAATTTTAAGGACAATACAGAAATCAAACATTTATCAAATCTTGGCAAAAAAAATTTAATTCAAGCATTGTCACGGATTTTGTAGGTCAGGGTGATATATTCCTTAAAAACAATTTTTTCCCTGTTTTTTTTCTAAAAGTGATTGAAATGTCTCTAGAAAATTGATTTTATTTAAATCATTCTTTGAGTTGACCTGAATTCAAGGTTGAAATACATAGATTCTCTAAACACGCTTATCAAACAAACACAATGGTAGTTCTTGAGTGGGCTTGACATCACTCTGAACTATGACGTCCCAAAGAGTGCATATGTGACAAAAGACATCCTGGTTTTCCAAAATTTCAATCTTCAAAAACAGAAAATTTGATAAATGGAGAAAACCAATTTATTGTCCAGAACTAGTTAATCGCAGAAGAAAACCCCTAGTCAAAGTATGGACATGAAATGAACATGTGAATGTGTGAGTTCACTCAGTCAGATGGCTGACTATGAACGCATAACACACTTTTCAGTTTCTTATTTGTGGGAAATCATGACAATCATGCATATTTCCCTCTAGCCCCCCATTTTGTGTAATCTTGCATACATCTACCATTAAAAATTAGAGCTGCACCGATTGCCGTTTTCTAGCCGATCACTGATCACCGATCTTTTAAAAAGCTTAACCTGCCGATTCCGATTTTGGCCGATTCCAATTTTTTTGTCTGAAATGTTGCTGAATATAGCATGAAGGTTGTTGAGTTGGCAACAGTGGGGTCACTATTGTTAATAGTAAACGTACCGACATAACTTGGTGGGCCAGTCTGTCAGCCAAACCTTTCTCACTGAAGAACAAAAGAGGACAGTGGATTATTCTTAGACCTTTGCCAAGCTAGATAAGATCGGTGGATAAGATCGGCTTCATATGTAAAAAAATAAATAAATAAAAATCGGCCAATAACCGATCTCCCAAAAGTAAGGAAATCGGCACCAATAAAATGGCTAGTCGATAAATCGGCGCACCACTATTAAAAATCCAATTAAAATACATCATTTTTTAAATTTAATGTGAAAAAAATTCAGAAAATACAAGGAGTGTTTTTGAATTTGCCACAACTAGCCAACTCCCTTCATCCAGTTAGGCAGAAGCGTCCTACCTTGTCCAGGTTTTCTTCAGTCTTTTCCCGCTCCATCTTCTCTTTGGTTCTTTGCATTCTCAGATAATACAGCTCCTAGGAGACAAAGCCCAGACGATTAGATGATGATCCTCCAGGTTAAGATTTCGGCTAACGCAGGTTAATCATTGTAGACCTTCCAAGGTCCAAGTACAGGGTCATACTCACCTGAGCCTTCCATGTATTCAGAGTCTGAAGCATGAAAATACAACAAAACTGCACTATAAGAGCAATTGACACATACATGAAACCTGCTAAGAAGCTTTATCGTCTGCTCAAGCCTCAACTTCACTAAATAAAAATATATACACATTATTTTTATTCTATTTCAGAGATATATTGAGTGTTTTTGACAGCTAGTATCTTCCCCTGCCCCTCAACTTCAAATTTTGACAGGTGAATCTTGAATAAGGACTGGTTGGGAGAACCTGTTAGCATGTGTTAACAGCTAACGTTCTGAACGAGTCATGAATGCAGGTTTGGAAAACTTTCATGCTCAGTCACATGAATAAGTTCATTTATTTGGACAGGTGTGTCAAACTCATCTTATTCAACAAAGGAAAATTACACATAATGCTAGTGTAAACAGGCCGACAGCAGGCTAATGCCAGGATATTCTGATACCTTATTAGAGTAAAATGTGAGACTCATCTAAACTTTGAACTTTTTAACTTTCTTTAGTGTCCGAGCAGCTTTTTCAGTGTTACACTGACAATAAGAAGCAACAGTGTTAGAAATCTACCAATAAATCAGCCAGAGGTATGAAAATTGGCCAGTTTTTCCTGAAAAGGCCAGTCAAATACCTCAATCAATGGACAGAAACAAAGGAACCATTTAAGCAGGTCAACCAAAAATAATTAATACACTTGTCACAGTTTAATAAGAATCCAATACAGCTGATGAGCATATACTTTGAGGATAATCTTATAATTGCTCTATTTTCTGCTGGATTTAAATCCCTCTCATCTTTCCAATAAATAAATGAATAATAATAAAAAAAAAAGCAAAATGTCTTTCTCTAACTTCAGAGTCAAAAGAAAACCAGAAATTGGTAGCGGCTAGGAAAAGCCTGATCAGGCGGTGATTAATTGATTAATTTATTTGAAGTTAAACCTATGAGATAAATATGTTTTACTTGATGTATACATTAGCACTTATAGCCATGGCTAATTTTCACTGCTCATGTGTATCATATGTATCTAATAATGCATCGCCTCTTAACTGGTTGAGCAAACTTTAAGGAATTGTAGCTTATTTTTTTATAACTGAGCCGACTCAGAAGTCTTTTCAGAAGTTAACATGTGGAAACAGGGATAAGCCAGTGCTAAACATCAAATGAAATTGTTGCAATGTTTTTTTGGATCATCATTGCTTTTTGTGCTTTTTTTAAGGCAAGTGTGTGATTTTTTTTCCCACTGTTGTCATTTTCGTTAATCCCTGGCAGATCTCAGAGCCGTTCCATGACTCTTTTGTGTCAAAAAAACCAGGTGATAAGAGGTTTGTTTCTCCACAGCCAGAAAGCCACGTAATTCAATGTCTCTTTCAATCCGTTTGATGCTCCCACTGGCGTATCCTTTAGATTCTGTGTAGGACAACAATTTAAAGAAGCAAAAAATAAAATAAAAAAAACGATAATAATGTTTGAGTTACGCTGCTAAAAAAAAAAAAATGTTCTTAAGAACCTTGTACAGGTCACAAGAGTAAAGTTGATTATCTTGCAGCCCTGAGTTCTTCAATGATTAGGGCCTTCAGATTTGGTATTTGATCCTGCTCTGAAATCCAGCTCTACTTTTCAGGGCCTTAGCTGAGGCTTCAGCAGTCAAAACACAAAGAACCGGTTCTTAGCAAAACTCACTCACCTAGCACCATAAGCACGCAAATCTCTTTGTGCTTTTGGGCAAAGCAGCCATTGTTTGTGTGCTTGTTTGTTACATCGTGACACTTCAGACCAACGATGCTTCGCCTCTTATCCATTGGAACGTTTCATACCTGCGTCGATAATAGAAGACTCAAAATATTTTCTGTTTTCGGTAGGAGTGCATCGATTGCAGCTTTTTGGCCGATTACGATCTTTAAAAAGTCTGACCGACCAATTCCGATTTTGGCCGTCACCAAATTTTGGACTGAAACAATTAATTGTGATTAACTGATTATTGAAATAATCGTCAACTAATTTAGAAATAAATCTCGCATTAACTGGAGTATACAGACTCAAAAATAGGCCGTTTGCTGATAGAACAATATCGTAAATGCAGTAATTAAACCAAAACTGCAAAAATCTATATACATTTTGCATTTAAGACAGAAAATAATCTTTGTAAATATCTTGTACTCCAAAAGTGGCATGGTATTAGCTTCGACCGGTTCAGATTCTGTAATAATTTTAAAAAGCACCTTTTGCTGTCCAATTATTAAATGGTTAATCAAAACATAAGTCCTACACTGTCCTGAAGCTAAGTCAAGCAGAAAAAGCTGAGCTTCTCACATGTTGATATTAGAAGTATTTTTTAGCTGCAGATGCATCCATTGACATACATGATCTGTTACTGCATTTTAAGCAATAACATGTTTATTTCATTAAAAAAGGAACATCTTTTAATGTATATCTAAAATTATATAAAAAAGGCTTAAATGATAAATCTGAAAAGTGTGCCAATTTTTTACCTGCTTCATCATCAGAATAGAATAATATTTGTTAGTTGCAGCCCTGTATATAATGCTGCTTATCAGCCAAAGCAGCGGTATTAATATGCCCAAATTTTCAAATTGGTGCATCCCACTTTCAAATAAAGTGCAATACGTGGAAATAGAAACGGAGTGCAATACAAAGTATTTCCTGTGATTGTTATTTTAAATGGGGACTACAGGTGGAAAGTAGCATTTGTAGCTATAATCTGGTACAGTACATCTCTCCATCAGTGGTTAATAATGTACATTGTACACTGTCCCATAAATAAAAATCCATTCATAACCTTGTATGTTATGGTTTAGGTGCAGGATTACAAACTGGTTAGTTTAGATAATTGAAATAGTAAGGCATAAGTAAGAATTAGTATTTCAAAGATGACTTTAAATTATCGACTTTATCAGAACCACTCAATAGCCTCCTAAATAATTTCCTGCTGCTTTAAAGAATAATCATGAACAGATATTTAGCAGTACATTTTCATAGTGATGCCCAAGCAGTTCTACACAGGACATATTTTACGCTATATTGTGAATCCATAATATACGGCAAATCACATTTGCACATAGATTACGTTCCTTGACCGTTTTAAAACTAACTTACATGAACATGTAAAAGCCACATAAATAAACAACTTTTGATTTAATTAGATTAAAATGTACCTTGTGAAAGAAGCCCTGCTGATTTAAGGAGCAGCTCTGTCACCAGAAATCCCAACTAAGGAAATTTTGATACCACAAAAGTCAATTAAATAAATCCCCAGGGCAAAACTATTCATGTCTGACATTTCTGCATTTCTACATCTGAATTCCTGAAGCAATTTCAGCTGTCGTTCTCATTCGGGTCGTTCTGTGAAAAAAGGAGCAGTTTCTTGGAGGCATTTTTGCCGCTCTGTTTGTAGTCATCGTGACGTTAAAACATGAAGAACTGTTTTCATTCTTGAACCTCAGAGTTCACAAGCCGCTGTACTGTCGCTGTACCCGTACCCGTACAGCCACAGTACAGTGACATATGAGACAGATGAATCCCTCTTTTGATTCACCTGCCAACTGAGGGATTGTTACTAAAATCTTCCACTCACCCGGTTCGCCTGCTTTTTTGTTACAGCTGCACAACTGGACAGAGAAGTCAAACTCCCAAGTATGTTTTTTTCCCCACCTGTGTGCATAAAGTATCAAATCACTAGTGATTTGTAAAATCACACATAAGCTAGATCTAAACTATTGTGTTTAAAAAAAAATTCTACTTTTGTGCATTGTTTAGTTTAAGATTTGAAGATCAGAAGAAAAGGGGGAAAAACCCTGAGCTTCCAAAGTGGATGTAAACTCAGCCATGGCAGGAAAATGGCTTATGTTCTCTTATCTTTATAGTAATATCCCCGGTCACCTTGTTAACCCTGACCGACATGGTTTCATTTTCATTCATGAACGCGGTTTGGTACTCATTCTGAAACAATATCAGCGTTTTAAAGCATTACCAGCTGGTGTTTGTAGATATCATGTGAAATTATGTGTAACAACATCAGTTTGCAGTGCCATCTATAAATAATAAAATATATTTTATTATGTATTAAGATTTTACACTGACTACTACTACTAAGAAAATTTCTATTGTGCTAACAAGACAAACACTTTAGAGAAACTCGGCGTACCACTGAAATAAAAATAACTCGGCGTGGATTCCTGGCTGTGGAAAAAAATGTCCATGTCTGGTTTTTTCTTGGAACCAGTCGAGAATCAGCTTCAACCCCAGGCCCATCAGAACCATTTAGACTGGCATCTGAAGCATCTTAGCACTTGAATCAGTTCAGGTCAATTTCTACCAATAAGCTAGGTGTTACATCCCTAAAAATGCTAAGTAAAGAAAGAAAAAAATTATGTTGGCACATCTGTGTCACGTGGGCTGATCAGTTTCACTGAGTAGGTGTCACACGTTGCCTGAATGACATTCAGAAACGCAGTGGCTTCCGCTCGAGCATCACAAGGCAACATCAGCAGCCGACGGTGTGACATGGGGGCAGGGATGCATGCAGGAAGCAAGAGATGACACAGCAACCGAAGCAGACGTACACACCACAGATACGAACACACAAACGGGCAAAAGTGAGAGTGAGGAAGCTTAAAAAAGAACCGCAACATTAAAAAAATCAAAATTAAAAAAGGAAACAAGAACGGGTTAAAAAAAAAAAGGCTGTCTGACTCACATGAGGGTTTCTGCTCAAAGCACTGGGCTGCTTTTCCATCTTCCACATGTGCTGATCAGGAGCTAAAAATCCCCTCTAGGTTTCTTTTTTTTCTATTCAATCCTCCGTTTCTTTTTTTTTATCCCAACATTAAGCAGCAGAGGGAGAGCATGCACCACCCAGCGAACACATGAGGAGAAAGAAAGGGAGAAAGGTTTGGTGACAGAGACATGGAGAAGGAGGGGGGGAGGGGCCGCGTGTGGCGAAGGCGGGGCAACGACTCGAGCCGCGGCTCGTGATTGGACGAGCAAGAGGAAGAAGAAGCAACAGAATGTGTTCCAGGCAGACAGGAAAATGGAAAAGAACAGTCTCTCCTCTTTCATTCATCTAAATTAAACCCTTAGATTTTGGGTTGATTGTTAATCCAATTCCACAGACAGTAATTAGCTTACATTAAACCATTCTGATTCAAAATGAGCTGTATATACCCAAAAGAAAATGATTGTGACGTGATTCATATCCTCCCCAAACATGTTGAACGTATTAGGCAGATAACAGCCGACGACGTGTCACTCCATGTGTGACGAGGGAACGCCATGAGCTCTGCAAACGAAGCTGAGCAAACTGTTGATACGGTAGCGACATCCTGGTCTAACTCCCCCTGAAAAAAGTAGTTACTGCAATATCAAAGTACACAAAAGAGTCAATCCATGTCAAGCTACTTCAACGAAGTAAAAAGGCAAACAAAGCCATGGGCCATGAACTGTGCCCCCATCAGTGTTCTGGCATTTTCCACAGCATTACTCGGAAACCTACAATCGTTTTTCAGCTCAACTTACAGCCACTCTATCTCATACAAGCTGTTTTATATTCTTCTTTTTTTAACTGTGCATCTTTTTATACCGCTACAGACTTTTGGAAGTGGTACAAGTTCTTCGAAACCCTGGCAGAGTGAGATTGCTGGTCTTTCAACCAAGAAATAGTGAGGTGGGCCTAAAGTCTGAGTTTGGAGGGCCTCTGTGCCATCACCCTCATCTTTTCCCTGAATATCAGGACTCCAAAATATTATTTCATTTCCAGTAACAGGAAATGTGTTGGCACAATTGAAATATTACTTTAAATTAGAAGTGATACAACTTTTTCTGGTTCCGATACGATACTGAAATTGCAGTTTTCAGCACTGGTCGATACCGATATTGACCCAATAAAATTTCAGCAAAAACCGAACAGATTTCAGACTGATTTTAATTATTCTCGTGCAAGATCAATTTACAGCTGTACGCGCTATATCACTAACTCTCCCAAGCCCAGAATGAGAGTTCTCAAAACATTCCCAACTTCAGCCTTGATCCAAAGTTAACACTACCTGCAGAGTCATAATACACCAGGTATTGTTCTGTTGGGGTTTCTCATGTATCCTGAAGGAACAGAGAGTCTGTCAGTAGAGGAGCTGTATTATGCCTGGCTGTGTATAGGAAACAAGATGAGAGGTTATGTTTAAAGACTGCGAGAGAGGAGTGTATCTCCAAGTATAGACTGTAACACAAACCCTTTAAGACAAAACACACAGATGAAAAGTGCTGTGTAATATGGGGAAATTGTAAAGACAAATAAGGGATTTATTAATTTTACTTTTTGATTTTTTAAGATTGATTTTAATGTATTGTTCTGTATTAAAAACACGCCAGAATTTCAATAAAGAAAGACTTTTTAGCAGCTAACATGAATAAAGGTGTTTGGAGTTTGTTGGTAGCTATTTCCAAAAATGTTGCTTATTAGAAGGAAGTTTTATTTATTTATATATTTATTTTTACAATTAATTACAAAAGAGGCCCTTGAACTGCCTCCTTTTACAACCTATAGATCAGATTTAAAGGATTTAATACAGGATATGTGGTATCTAAAAACACAACTAAGTTTTTTGTGTTTTCAAGTTTGTCATAGAAAGTCTACAAATCTTGACTGGAGAGTGTTCTTTCAAAACGTATTACTAATTAGGCATTATTTTATTTTGATTATGTCACTGAAACCCGAATAAACAACTACACACTGCATTGTAACTTGTATGGCTAATTGTGATGACTTGATCCTTAAAGAGTGTAATCTTTTCTGCCGTCGTCTGCTGGGTCAGCATCAGAACCACTGACTTAAAAAGGCTGAACAACCTGATAAAGGAGGCTGGTTCTGTTCTGGTGGGGATGACAGTGGAACCTCTGAAGGAGGACTATTCATAAAATCAAGAAAATAACAGACCCACTCAAGATTCCTCTTCTCAAGTCAGAGGCTTCTTCGGAACTGCTGTGATGCAGACTGCTACAAATCCTTCCTGCTCACATCCATCAGCACTGAACTTAATGTAATTGAATCCATAGATGCATAAAAATACTTTGTCTTTGAACTGGTAATTTATCAATTCACTCTATCAGATTATCAGATCAGAGTATTTTATGCTAGGACACTTTAGATGTTAATTAAATCAATTCACTTTCGAAGTTACTCTACTTTCTTTTAAACTACACCAGTAATAAGTATTTTATTTAGAAGTAGATGTGTGAAATAATCCAGTTAAAAGCAGTAAATCAAGTCAAGGATTTCCTGAAACGATTTCACTGCACCGACCAGATAAACTCTTAAGTTTTCTCACTTTCTTGTTTGGCTGGTTTTTGTCGCAACCAACCTCTCTGGCAGTTAAGATGAAGCAGCTACTCTGTCAATGGCGTTAAGCTATTATCAGCTAGCATGTTGGAGGAGTAAACAAAAGATAACCACGTCCGCGAAAGTAGACCTTTTACAGTCTAGCCACTCCTCCTGTGACGGACACGTTGGCCAAAAACCATCTTCACTCACTGACAGGATGTTTCGCAGTGGCCTGTGCTTAGCTTATGCTAGCCAGAGTCCACATAAGTTGGTTAAAGTTTCGATGTTTTGGGATACGTGGCGTTGTGCGCCAGCGTAGCTTCAAACGTAACGAGGTTTACCTTAAACTAGAGGCGTTGTGAGTACTTCAGGTTGAAGTCATCGATTGTTCGGTTCACTCGGACCTCTGCGGCGAGTTTTCAGATGATAACAGCCAACGTGAACATGCTGCAGCGGTACCGTGGTCGGGGAGGTTTTTTGTTAATTTCCCGAACAGGTCTCGGAGCTAAACCGGATATTCAACGTGTGAGCTTTCAAAATAAAAGCCCACCCCCTGACTAGGCGTTTTCTTTGTGTCTGCCGGTAAAAAAAAAGAAAAAAGAAAAAAGAGCAAACCTTACAATCAGAACACCCATTAGCTTATTACAAGTCTCTTTTAAAAGTCATAAATGCTTTAATTAACCCATTTAAGTCATTATGAGCCTTCTGTCCAGGCTCTGTCCTCAAATCTTCAGCCAGCGAGATCAAATCCAACACATTATATGAGGTCACAGTAATCCAGGACTTAACCAGAGTGGACTGCCAAATCTATGAAAAGGAAGGCTCTTTGTATGTATGGTGCATAATCTTTAAAATTTAAGCTCTTTATATTTGTTCATGGCTGCACAGTGGCGCAGTTGGTAGCACTGTTGCCTTGCAGCGAGAAGGTCCTGCAAGGCAAACTCTTTCTGCACAGAGTTTGCATGTTCTCCCTGTGAATGCGTGGGTTCTCTCCGGGTGCTCCGGCTTCCTCCCACAGTCCAAAAACATGACTGTCAGGTTAATTGGTCTTTCTTAATTTTTCCCTAGGTGTGAGTGTGTGCGTGGTTGTTTGTCCTGTTTGTCTCTGTGTTGCCCTGTGACAGACTGGCGACCTGTCCAGGATGTACCCCGCCTCTCACCCGGAACGTAGCTGGAGATAGGCACCAGCACCTCCCTACCCCACTAGGGACAAGGGTGAACAGAAAATGGATGGATGGATATTTGTTCATCAACATAATTAAACTTTTGATAAATTGTATTAAATGACATGAAAATATTAGTGTCTGCAATTCATATTTTTGGAATAATCCTAAACAGAAATATATATATAATATTAGTCATACATTAATTAAATAAAAACGTCAGCCATATCAGTCTATAAAGTGAACTGTAAACAGTTGTTTTAACTTTCATTTATGACCTACAGTTTGAGGAGGAAGGCAAACAAAAACACTAATATAGTTTTCTTTCTTGAAAATTATCCATATTGATTATTAGTAAAGTTATAAATAGAGGAACCTAATTTATTTTTGTTAATTAAATACATTATAGTTTTATAACTTTGTAGATTTTTAATTATCCCAAATATTATGCATAAGGAAAACATTGTGTCAAGATAAAAATATTATTTGAGAAAAAATAGTACTTATATTAAAAATCCTCCTGTATGAGATAAACTATGATTATGTATAATATGTATATATACAGAACAGTCTGAATTATAAAATTGCCAAAGGTTTGAATTTACTGCTAAAATTAGTGTTGTGAAAATGTACAAATTTCTGTTATATGTGGAGAAGAAAAGATTCCGAAAAACTTTATAAAAGCAAGTCTGAACCGGTAATAAAGCTTTATATATTTTAGATTGTTGCATATTTTCTAAAATAGTGCTGCTCACTTAAGTGGAAAAAATGAGAAATTACCTAATTACTGTTACAATTATTCATTTTTGTCAAATTCGGTCACAATTGAAATAAATAAGTAAATAACATTTGCATATTTGTTAGAAATAAATAAATGAAGAAATGAATGATAGTTTTTCTAATATAAATATTAACTAGTTTCCTATTTAAAAATAATTTATGACTGAAGAACATATTTAGCATTTCACGCACTACAACTAAGCTAAAAACCTGAATCTGTTTTCAAAGCTTTTATTTGTTTGGACCAGAAACCGGAAGTGTTCGTAGTTACTTCCACTACTTTGCGCATTTGAGCGCTCTGCTACGTCTGGAAGCCTGGCAACAAGGGAACGTGAATGCGCGCGCACACGGCGTGCACAGCTAAAGGTTGACACAAATGCGCTGCTGGAAATGCAGTCACGTGGTACATCTGCATAGCTAGTATAAACCAGTGTTTCCCAACCCTGGTCCTCAAGGCTCACTGCCCTGCATGTGTTTCCTTGCTTCAGTCCAGCTGATTTCAATTGATGACTGATTAACAGGCGTTTGTTGAACTGCAATCAGTTGAATCAGGCACATTAAAGCAGGGAAACCTCTAAAACATGCAGGGCAATGTGCCTTGAGGACCAGGGCTAGGAAACACTGATGTAAACATTGATGCATTTCCGCATCAGACAGGGTCTGTCCAGGGAAGCATAACGTATGAAAACCTGAATCTGTAGAAAAAAACATATGAAATACCTGCATGTGTGTGTTCTAATAAAGACATACAAGGTGATGGAATAGCTTTAATTAAAAAAAAGTTTTTTCTGAGGAGAAACGAAGAAAAAACAAAACCTGAAGAACTAAATGTGAATAAAAGCTTTTTAAAGCTTCATAGCAGCAACCAGTGCGCAGCAAACAGCACCTGTCACGGTTGCAGTGCTTTGTCTGGGCTGCCGCCCTCACACGCTGCTGTTTATTTCGTTACTCTGCTGCATTGCAGGGCTGTTTCCCCCTCCTCAACCTAGGCTGGGGTTGCATAAGAACTCTCCTTCCTGCGGGTTAGGGCGTTCTCTGGGAGTGAGGCTTATTACTATTATAACAGGAGGCCAGGGTGGGATGACAAAGGCTGAAAGTTTTCTGAAAAGAAAGGGCTTGGAAAAAAAAAAAGTTTTCAGGATCAAGGGCCTGAAGCGGGAGCAGGAAGTCAGGGAGGGTAAAGAGGGTCAGTTCCAGAGCGCTGGCAGATCGATAGCTGGGTGTGGAGGCTGGGTGTGAGAGTGAGTCACAGAGAGGGAGACTGTGACGCAGTGGGACATGAACAGGGAGAAAATTTCTCTGCTATAGCTCCTCCGCTTTGTTTCTTCTTTCGTGGATTTCACACACACACACAAAAACGCAGCTTTGCTTTTTAGAAATCTGTGGGGTCTGTGGGTGTCTTGATTCTGAGGAGATTTTCTCTCAGCTCCATCAGCAGTGCTGCTCTGCAGGACTGACCGCTGCCTCTAACAACATGTTCTCTGACTGCACCTCCTCGCTTCATCTTATTGACACGAGCATTAGTATTCAGGGGAAGTGGACGTTTCTTATCGAACAAACCGGCAGCAACTCTCTGACCCCTGCACTGTGCAACTGCAAAAGTATTCTACTCCCACTCCTTGAGGTTGAAGCTGCGCCTCGTTCTTGGGCAGCCTTTAACAAAGTTTATTCAGTTTCCTGTATTTTTTTGGTAGATTTGAAGTTGTGCCGTACGCTTCTCTTTTGTCAAACGATGGATTGGACTGTCCTTCATCAGGATATTGTTTCACACCTCAACTCTACGGGGCGGGCATTTATCGTATCGTTTATATTTTATCGTAAAAACAAATTTTTGATGTATCGCTGCTCTGATAAGTCCGTTAATGTTAAAAAATTACGGACTAAAATGCTACTATTTTCCCCATAATTTTTTCCACAAGAGCATCAGTAAATTACTGTTCATATTTTTCATATTATCCTTCAGCTACATGGAAGATGAGATGATATTCAATGTGCCTTTGTATCCATTTCACTTTTGGAGTGTGAGTTGTTATTTGCTGTCTTAACCAGCATTTATTATGTAAGTGTTAAATCTTTCAAGCTGAAGCGCAATTGTGAAATTGAATCGAAACATTGAAGGTGCCCTGAGAAAAAGAGATTCTCCCTGATTCATTCATTCTTTGTCACCAGTGGAAGACGACTCACTGGATCCGTAAAGTTAAATGCTTTTGTTTTCAGGTTAAATGGATTCTTTGATTGATATTTAGCTTATGGTCTGGTAGCAGCGTTGCCTTGCAGCAAGAAGGTTTCTCACAGTGGGAAAGGATCTGCTGCAGAACAGATCCAGGTCATGTGCAGGCCTTGTGACTTCATGCTTTGCACCTTTTCTTTCGTGCAAAGCAACATGAGGGACTCTAACTCACACAGCTCAAAAAACACACTTTGACCATTTAATGTTCTCTGAAAAAGGAGTGCATTGTCTTGAAGCAGAACACCTCTAAAGCACTTCTTTCTTCATCTTAATCCGTTTATTTAACACATGCATGGCGATCGCAGAGTGAGAAAGTTAGTCCAGCAGACTGGTGAGCAGACGGAGAATGTTATCATGCTTTTGAGTGACAAATTTCAGCCTTGCACTTCCCAACTATAATCTGATTCATCTGGACGGACAACCACGTTAACAAAACTGCGTCGCAGGACTAATCAGTAACGACAGACGGTGTGTGACTCCAGGTACAGTTTGATGATCTGCCGTGTTTGTTGTGCTGTTGCTCAGGAAAGGAAAATCCTTCTGCTTTCTCTGGGTAGTTATCTCTGAAATGATAAAAGGCTCCAACAGGATTAGTTAAAATAAAAATTTAAGGGGTGACGTCTAAGTGTCTGTTTGTGTTTTTATACAAAAAGGAATTCCAGCTTTGATTGTGTGATTTGTTTATGCCCCCATGAGGGAATGCTTCAGGTTTTCTTATAGTTACACGGAGTTCAGGATCAGTTGATTTTTAGCTTCACCTGAAGCTAAAAAGCTTTTCTTCTGATCTGCTAACGCACTTTAACTGAGCACTACCCAGGTCACAGTTACAAAACACTCTTCAGTGTGGAAGGGAAGACTCAAAGTAAACTCTTTAAAGCCAGAGGAAGCAGAGAACGATAATAAAGCAACTTGAAACAAATACACGTTGTTTCAAGTTGCTTTATTATTGTTCTTTTTACTGTTCACTCAGATTTTATTTGTCAGATTGTCAGTTTTTAAAGTGGGGGAGGGGAGCAACAACCTTCTCACAACATTGTCCATTCTGTTGGTTTTTGGAGTGGAATAGTGAAAGTTTAGACTGGAATCTGATTGAGACACTGGAAGATGACCTGAAGCAGAGACTTGCTGGAAAACCCACCAACGTACCTGTGTGACAAACAAGCCAAAAACAGAAGAACTACATTCAATGCTGTGAAATACGTTTTCACAGCATTCCACCACCAACCAAACGCAGCTAAACGGCAAAATCTGGTGTTTCCTGCACTCAGATGGTAATTCAGTATACTGAGGATCTCTGCTGATTAGGTTGAGCAGTAAGATGCTAACAACATGACATTAAACACACATGAAGACGCTGTGCATGTTCAATGGCTCACCAGTAGGTGTCTAATGGTAAACGCAGTGTATTGAAAAGCAATCCTCTCCTTCAATATCGTAAATAAAATAATAGTCAAAGTCTTTAATGGTCTTGTTTTTTGGCCAAAGTTACTTTTGGCAAAAAATAACTTAGGCCATTATTTTAGGAAGGTAGTGATATGTCTTCCTTTTTTAGGTTTTAACATTTTCTAGCATTAATGATTGTTTAAAGTCGCACACAAGAATCTTAAAAAAGCTTTTCCAGACTTTGAATGGGCCACTCCAAAACCAGTTGGACTTGCTGGTGTGTTGTGGATATTTTGTGCAGCTGCTTGAGCTTGAGGTAGCAATTTCAACCAGACAGCAGAGCATTTGGTTACACGAATTAAAGCAGGTGATCCAGTTGCTGAAGTAGCAAGGCAGCCCCAGACCATCACACCACCACCACCTCCACCCACAACCTGAGCCAGACTTTACAAAGGTCTTAAAGGGGCAGTAGTCCAGAAAAAATGTGTCTTTTTTAAATAAGTGTGTGTATAATGTTTGCAAACACAGTACTTTCTATAAAACTCATGAGCCCAAATCATGTGAGTTGCACCATTTTATCATTTTTTGAAAAATATAAACAAAATTCAAGTATTTGAAAATGATGAAGTCATAAAACATCATTTTATGATGAAGAAAATTATGTTTCAGATTCATTTGGAAACAACATGGAGTTATTGGCTAGAGGACGTATTAAAGCTACAGTGTTTGACTTCATACCTGATGCTGTGCAAGACTAAATAAAGTACTTTAATTTGTATTAGTAAATCAAAATTTCCTTAGTGAATAAGGCACCAAAAAATGGCTTCTGTCCAGGGGCCCACATCCTGGTAAATCCGGCCCTGTCTACAAATGTACGTATGATGTTTTTTGTTGCTATTTATTTCTATTTAAGTGATTTTTAAAATTATTTTACAGGTGAGGCAGTAATCAGTACTAAACTGTAAAATAGTGAAACTGAACAAAAAAATAAATGCATTTATAACAGAAAATTCATTATTGAACAAGACAGCAATCATATTTTCAAACAGGGCCAAGTTGGTTTGCAGAGCTTTTTTCCTCTAAATAAATGAAATCATCATTTGAAATGATGATTATGTGTTCTTATGTTCTTATGTGTTCTCTGGCTATGTTAATCCCATATTAAAATTTTGTTTAAGAATCTGAAAGACATACGGGTGACAAGAAAGCAGATCTGGAGATAAATATTGAGAGCAGTTTGCTCATAGCACTTGTGCCATGTTCCAACAAATGTTCTTGCATTTTAAATTTGTAACAGGTTTCATTTATTTGTTTTAAACTCTTTTGTTTTCTTGCAGGCCAGGCTGCTGATGTTGTCTTTGTCAGGGGAATTCCCCCATCAAATGGCTTAAAATAGCTCCGGCTAACAAGGCAAATCTCTGCCCGAGATTCTTCTCATTGGCCACAGGGGGGCAGCAGTGTAGTCAAAGTTCTGAACTCATAGCCATCATCATGACTGCAATGCAAGCCAAGGTTCCTTTCAAGGGCACCCATCATATCTGCAAAGTCACATGTGAGGCAGGGAGAGGCTGTGCGCGCGTTTTCAGCCTCAGCATTCATGCGGGATGGACGGTAAGGGGGAGGAAAATGTATTTTTTAAAAATGCTATAGTGTTGTCTAGACATCAGCAGAAAACAGCAGCGGGACCCTTTAAAAAGCTGCCCTTGCACATTTTCAAAGGTGAAGCTTTAAATAGGAGAGAGCATGAATCATAAGTACAGGAGTGCATGAGGAGGAGGGGGCTTTCAATCAGACCCAAACGTTCCTTGATTTGAATTTTTACACAAACATTTAGCTCTTTTTTTGTGCAACCCTGAAAACATCTTCTATTTTATTCTTTTTTTACGAGGTAGAAACAGTAATAAGCAAACTATCAAAACTACACTACCAAAGCCTTACCTTTTCATAGTCATCAAATATGCATGGGCTCCTCTGAGTGCATGAAATGAATTCACAGATGGCCACAGCGCCGGAAAGCTCACCATCAGCGCTTCGCCGTTAGTGTGTTTTTGTCTCCAGAGCGAGGCGGGCAAGGCGATCAATATTCTGAAAGGAAACAGTAACACAATTCAGAGAGAGTCTTTTGTGTGTTGGTGTGCCATGAACGACACTTTAAAATGAAACAATTGAAATTAAAATGCTTTCCTGGAGTAAAGGACAGAGTTCCTAGCAAAAGTATTCACACCTCTTGAAGTTCCTCATGTTTTGTGTGGTTATAGCCAGAAACGTCAGTGTATTTTATGGATCAACACAAAGCAGCACATGATTGCATAGTGGAAAAGAACTGGGCACATTTTGCTTCCTTTTCGCAAATAAAAATCTGAAAAGTGTGGTGAGCATTTATTTTTTTCAGACCCCTTTACTTGGATCCCTCTTAATAAAACCCCAGCGCAGCCTACTTTCTTTGAAATTCACCTCATTAGTGATTCAGATGTCATTTAATCTCCCTCAACGTGTCCGACGCTGCGGCGCCCTCAATTGTTTTTATTACGGCTTTCGAAACTTTATTAGAAATGGCTTTTGGTTTATTTCAAATGTAATGGACACAAAGACAGAAAAAAAGTAAAATTTACTTTTTAAAGTAAATTTCCTTTACTTTAAAAACAATCAACTCGATCAACTTGATTTTTTTTATATATAAACTTAAAAGAAAAACCACTGAGGTTTTGTGGTTGTAACAATGCAAAATGTGTAAAAGGCAGGGCCGTGCAGAGACCACTAAAGGGGCAGGTGCTCAAAAAAAAAAAAGGGCACATCTAATCGCATTTTAGGACAGAATATTAACAAAGTCACACAGCTTTCAGAGTTTAATGAACAATGATAAATTACAAAATTGTGAGACAATCAAAGCTAAGGAAAATCTCTACATAGAACATACAACTATCCATATGTAATATATTTTATTAGTAATTTCTTTCTGCAGGTCTATTTTGTTATAGGAAAGTATTACAATATTCAAACCCGCAATTTAGCAAAATA